>NNCF01127867.1:229550-261343 GCA_002313205.1 Laupala kohalensis
TGATACAACATAACCCAACAAAGCGACATTTCATCTAAAATGTCGCAGCTTTTACTTTATACTTCAATAGTTTTAAATGCGCAAGTTTCAGCTAACGCTATCAGGAACTATATATCAAACTATTTTGTCATCCATCATTTCTCTCTTTCTTGACTGTGGAGATAATGAGCCAAGAACATTCACATTAAGAAACCCAATGTGAAAAATATATACGCCAAACAATAAATAAAAATGTAGTGAAATACAACACGTAACTTAGTAGTTAAATAAATAATATCGATAAATAAATTTAATTTTCATTAAAATTGTGTTCATTGTTTAATCTATTCAACATGTATTTTAGACAGTATCATCCTCTATGTTGTCACTAGTCATACATAGTTTTCAAGTCCAGTTTTGGCAATAAATATTTATTTATAATTTGGAGATCAAAGCAGTTTTTATGCTTTTCCCCTCAGTTCACCCACTGAAACGTAAATACCATTCGTATAAATTAACTCTTAACGCTTTGATGGTTTTGAGTTGTTTAATTTCACTTATTTAAATAAGTAATGATATAAGAACTAATACTTTCATTTCATTTTAAGTATTAGAAAACATTGTAAGTTTGAAGTATATTTCGATTAGTACTGACTAATAAAAGTATAATTAATTAAAACCACTTGCAACGTAGTAGACTGACAAAAAAGCTTCAGTCAATTGAATGTACGTTGATTATACATCATTTAACTAAGTCTAATTTTAAATCATAGAGGTTTCTAAATATCGTATAGATTATTACTGATCACTACGTTAAAAAATAAATACTTCTACAAATGAAAATATTGTGTGAATTTTTATCCCTCTTCAGATTTAAGCGGAAAGATTAAAATACAGTGTATGTTGATATCTCTGGTTATGTGCATGAAAAGTTAAAAAGTGTCTTCCAGAGTTTATAGTGCAATGTTCAAAATATTCTTCTTCAAATGTTCTTCGATATCATGGTTATTTTTTTAAGAAAAACCTTCGGTTTAAGTAGGTATATGTCTGTATTACGGAGTACACCCAAGTTATTGGGTGAATCCTCCACATACGATTTATTTATCAACACTTG
Source organism: Laupala kohalensis (assembly GCA_002313205.1). Taxonomy (NCBI): domain Eukaryota; kingdom Metazoa; phylum Arthropoda; class Insecta; order Orthoptera; family Trigonidiidae; genus Laupala; species Laupala kohalensis. The sequence continues at coordinate 230,644 of NNCF01127867.1, forward strand.
TTCCACTTTTTTTTTGCTGAATAGCATAATTTCCCCGTAGCATTTTAGTTATTCGTTCTATAATTTACTGTAAATATAAACATTTCGAGTCAAAGAGTTTGAAACACATCTTAAGTATTCAACGAATTGCTAATGGTGTCATTTGAAAGTAATTTTCTTTCTTTGTTAAATGTGAAAAATGATTCTTTGTGAAGTATTATTAATTTTCCACCTTAGAATGAACAATAATTAGCGGTCTTCAAAATTTAGGCTGATAGCTAACTAATGAGAAAAACTCTGTCGTTTTACCATTTTTCACAAATAAAACAGCAATATATATTACTCCGTACAACATTTTCTGGGGGGATAAAAATACTATAGGCCTATATTTATTAACACAAGAACCTTATTTTTTAGTAACTGCTATTTTTTTCTGTTTTTCTTCCACTAAACTGGAAAATCATAAATATTGTTTTTTGTTCTTGAAACCATGTCCGATAATTTACCATGCCATTTTCGTCCTTATTTTAACATCCTATTGAAGTAGCACACTCTTAACCCAAATTGACGTTCGTTTTAGACACTTAAGATATAACACTCTTTACGGTTGACATGGCTCAACTGATCTATAGAACAAAGACTTCTGAATCTTGTCTTGAAATTTATCGGTAGTTCATACGACTAAATTCAGTGGAATTTTTCTGAAAAGTATTCTGAAGATATAGAAAATAATGTATAATTCAGTTGAATATAATATCCAATAACACAATTTTTGTCTAATAGTGGGTATAGAAAATGGAATTTTAAAAATATAAAACCCTTTTAAAATTAATTAAGTCCCATTCTGTGATTGCTTCATTCATAGTTTTCACAAATAAATAAACTTCATAGTCAAAGAAGCCGTTGCAAACTGCGTATGACCATGTGTGGTATAATTAACTTACTCTCCGGAAACAAGCAAGGGACCATCCCATCATCAAGAGTTATTTTGTGACTCATTTGTATGAGGTGGGAGTTATAGTTTAATTTTAATAGTGAATAGTTTTAACAAAATTCCAAGCTTGAATGATTTTTATTTATTGAATAAATTATAATAGTATTTTAAAAAATCAAATGAAAAAAGATTTGTGTTGAATGTAAAGATCGGAAAGTATTCTCTACAAATCACACAACACATATTTTTAAATTATCCGAACGTATACATATATTTTCGTTTAGTCTTATACGACTAAACTACACGCGATTCTACATGGAAAAAATTGTAATATAAGGTTCTTGGATTTAAATAGCTTCGTGTTACATTTTTATCGAAGGCGTGAAAAATTTATGTTCGGTATTTTTAGGGTAATAATAATAATAATAATAATAATAAATTTGTCTGTAAACAACTAGTTACAAACTGTGTATGTCTACGGGGAGGACAATAAACTAATTTACTCTCCGGGAGCAAGCAAAGGACCATCCCATCAATTCCGATCGGGGACCCTAAGGCAGAGGCAGATTTAACATTTCAGCACACTCCTAAAATATGAATATAAATAGTTAGCTATGTCTTATAATACCAACAATACCAATACATTTGAATTAAATAGAAGACAAAATAAAAATTTTGACGCAAGAGATCCGAAATCACTGAACCACAGGATTGTTCATCCTATTTGGTATTTCACATTTCATAAACAAGAAACTAAATACACAAATCAGATAGTAAATAAATGTCGAGTATTCGAAAGTTTCATAAATCCAGTCGTACGTCGGACAGGAAAGCATGAATTCTGAAATCTGAGGACGACCCAGAATGAGCAAGTGTCTCGCATTCTTGCAAATGTGCTGAGTGGTGTTCGCTGGACCGTAGTAACAGCGCTGCGGATAACGGAAGCTTCCGACGATGATGTGGCACCGTACTGTGTGCTGTGCGAAGTCAAAGGTATTTCCTCCGCCGTGACTCACTAATTTTACTCTCACAGCTGCTTCACCCGGAGGTTCTCTCGAAGACGTAGAGCAGGAGTTACATACGTCAATTCAACATACGCAATACTGAGATAGCGTATAAACGTTTTGAAGACGAAAATAAATAATCTTGAAATTTACTACTTCTGGTAAAGCGTTAACGTTAGAATAAAATCCTTGATTTAGCATCTCGTTTCCGTTAATTCTTATGTTTGACGGGAGCTATTTCAATATAATATCAACTAAACAGAAACGAGATGCTAAATTAAAATTTAAAGATAACTTTGATACTCTTTAACCCAATACTCTTACCAATTGATAACTCAAAATCATTTTTTTTATGAGGATGAATCTGGAGTATTGGTTATTGAAACTATTGTTAGATTCCCATCTTTTCGACTTTTATTGTCTTCCGCAGAGCTCTCAATTGTTTTGTTAGTATTCTTTCTACTTCACTCTGGAACGTACATGTTTACATTTTGCTTGAGGAAGATGTTTCTTGGAAAACGAAATCTTTTCAGTGGGGTATGTATGGTACACTAATGTTATAGAATTTTTAAACACTACATTTTTTAGTTATCTTTAAGTCTCTCTTTCAAACAAGTTCAATAATTAAAATTAACTCTCATATTTTAGAACTAATGATTGTTTTCCTCATTCTTCCTACGGAAACATCAAAATCTGAAGCGGAACAAATTATATAAATGTACCGTGTTGAGCTTTCCTCCAGAATCCATAAAACTGCTCTCTTTTAGAAAGTATAGTTCAGCAAGTTGTAAAATTTGTGTTTATTCCCATGAGCCACGATAAGTCCGGCTGGTTCACTACTTTTACCCCGTTCTAATTAAATGTCAACCAGCGTTTTACTGAGATTTCGTGTGTGAAATTACTTTAAACACAAAATCATTTTTCGTTATCCTGACGTAAACCGAACATAAAAAATGAAAGACTAAAACGTTGAAGAAGAAGAATAAAACGAAGAAGAAGAAATAACTCAACTAAAGCTTCATTCAAGACACCATATTGTTAGCATAGCTACACTACCCAATGATTGGAAACACAACCGTCCAAGATGTGGCCTGGGACTGCATGTGTCCCGCAAATTTATTTTCAGCGACCCGGGAACATTTTTTTGTCTCATTTTTCATCTTTTATATCTGGTAGACATTTACGAAAATACTTTGTCGTAAAGTTTCATTCAACGAAACGACTCATAAAGTGTTTCAAAATATCACACTATTTTGTTTTCATCCTGCGTCTCCCGGAGCGTAACTCTGTAATTACTAAGCCTCGGCTCCAGAAGATGTGACCAGCATCTCGCCCCGGTCGGTTTGATCCCAGGATACATCTGCAACTCATTTTACAGCGGGTTGAGTAGATATGGGAGTCAGTCTGGTTGTTGAGGTGTGATGAAAAATCCCACATCCAGTGATGATATCCCAAATTTCCAAGAACCGGTTCTCTAAAAGCAGGTGATATTTAAGAATCTAATCTGTTTAAATTTTTCTTCACCCCAATCATGAAAACAAGCCACTTTTTGGTTTCTTACCAAAAAATTTTGGATTTAATTAGATAAAACAAAACTGCTGCAAATTATTTCGTGCAGAATAATACTTAATCGCTCAAATTTTATCGCGCATATCACACGTTCCCAGTGCATGCGTACAAATGCGTCTTCTATTTTATTGTCGAATTATTCTGCGAAAAGCATTTTGAATCCAATCTGTTCAAAGGTACGTTGAATCATTGGTATTTCTGATATAACAAAAAATGCAAATAATGTTCTAGATTATTGTTGAAAATAATTAAGTAATTTATAAAACATCAAAGGCTTTCGCGACCGGAGTCATAGTGAAAGTCTGATACATCTACGACTACTGGACAAATGTCTACAAGTTTGGAAAATATGATTGACCAATTAAGTAATTTGACAATTAAGTAATTTGACAATTAAGTAATTTGACAATTCATCTCTATTGTTGGAGAAAAATATAAAACAAATATCTTCGGATAATTTAAGAACCGGTTCGCTAATTTACATTTAATTTTAAAAGCCGACTCTTGCAAACCTGTGCGATCCGGTTGGATATCATCACTGCCAACACCCCACAGAATCGAATTCCGGCCGTCCAGCCAGCTGATTCCTCTCTTATTTAATAGCATTATAAATTTATTAGCTTCATGGATTCTTTCTCAGTAGAAACTGAAAACATTCACCCACCACATAGATGATATTGGGATTGGGTTTTATCGATGCAGGAAGGAAATTCATTCTGGCCTGCATGATGAGTTATTAATTAATTCAAAATTTTTTGGACAATGTGACATGTCTGCAGGAGGACAACTTTTTGTGCGACAATCATGATATTCTCCTTGATTCCTATCTCTTCCAATTTTCTTCTTAAGTCTCTTCAATAAAATAAGCATAATAAAATATTATTATCATTATATCTGGGGCATGGTGACTCTTCTTTTATATTGTAGCATGATTATTTAGTTTGTGACGTCGTTGCGTGTTACAGGTGAGGAAGGAGGCCCGGGACGCTGCCCGGCATTGGTGGAATGGAATGTGTGCCCTCAGCCCATGCTGCCCTGTGAAGCAGATTCCGATTGCTCAGGACCCACATCCCGTTGCTGCCGAACGCCTTGCGGTGCTTCTTGCGTCAAGCCGCTCTTCACAGGTCGGTATTTTTGGATCTGCATTTGCATGACATCCTATCTCTGATTTGTCTAATTTCTTTTCATTAGAAATTCTAATTTGATTGGAATGAATAATTACAAGTTGTCAGTGGCGGATCTAGACCGTAATCAAGGGGGGGGGAGGGCTAACTGAGGATTATTTTTGTTTAAATATTATGGTTTTACAACACAAATTTTATAAGTATTGCCTTTAAATAATGTGCATCACATAAATAATTAACAATTAACAATCTGGTATTACAATTAACAATAACAATTATCTATTAATTTTATTAATCTGGTATTGTTAATTTTATTAACTTGGTATTATTAATAAAAATAACAATTATATTATTAATAACAGTTATAACTAATAACAAATATTGATCTGGTAACACTTTTACAAAGCATGCCATTTATCAAGTTCAATTTTATATGTTAAGAGTTCAGGTCCAACGGGGAGGGCGAGTGTAGCCCCCTTAACCCCTCCCCTTCTCTAGAACTGCCACTGCTTGTGGTGTATATTGCTCTGAGTGTGCACTGGTGCACCCCGAATGCAAAAATGGTGTCCCATTGGAGGCAGAAATTGCACCACGGCAGGGATATGGTTGTTTCATTTGCCTATCGATGCGCACTCTCTGCGCATTGAGACTAGTCTACCGTGCTCTGAATGTATTTTCAGTGGAGCAACTTTAGTGGGTGTTGTTGAGGTTAGGTTAGCCTGTGGACAACAAATCCATGATGGATGCTATGAATATTGCAAAAATAATTTTTCGCACGTACCATAACGCACCACGTAATCAAGCACAAGGTAAAACTGAGTTAAGCCTCATAGAATTCATAGAACTTCAGTGACAGAAGACGAAGTAATTTTTTTCGTATACATTATTTTATAATATAGTTTAATTATACAATAATATAATTTTACTATAATTATTGGTAAATATTTTCTTTAAAATCATTCTTAAAGTATCCGACACCAACGCATTAAATTTTCAGATTATTTGATCTGTAACAATTGTTTTTAAGAAAACTGTAATCGTGCTGTTCTGTATCAAGACTATTTAACAGTTACTTTTTTAGTAAGAGTATATTGTCATATGTTATTTTTTTCTATAAACCGTCACGTTTTCACATTCATTAAAGTGCTTAAAAATTTAAAATGTTCGTCGGACATCATTTGATTTGATGTCAAATGATGAAATATATTCTTTGATTTAACATTCATTGTTGATAATACAAAAACCTAAGGAATGAGTTCGTTTTTTCTACTTTCAACGAATATCAAATGAAAAGATATTTAAATGGAAACCTTGTACGTACAGTACGACTAGAAAAGTGGGATGCCCTATGACCCGTTCGGATAATGTGGCTTTGGATAACTAAATTCTTTTAAATTAATCATGTTACGTCGAATGAAAATGGTAGACGGGACCGGGATTCGAACCCGGGACCTTGAGCTCTACGCGCTCATGCGCTTACCGACTGCGCCATCCCGTTCGCTTCTCGGGTCCGTCTATCATTCTCATTCAACTGTGAAACCCAAAGACCTCTGAGGTGAATGAGAATGATAGACGGACCCGAGAAGCGAACGGGATGGCGCAGTCGGTAAGCGCATGAGCGCGTAGAGCTCAAGGTCCCGGGTTCGAATCCCGGTCCCGTCTACCATTTTCATTCGACGTAACATGATTAATCTGTTACCTGGCGGTGAGGTTCACCGCAATCTAAGAGATTTCTATAAATTCTTTTATAATAATCACGTAGGCGAAGAAGAATATTGTAAATCGAAGGGACTGAAAGGATGTATTTGGGAATGCCAATACATTCCCATAGACGTCGTAGTTCTCAAGAAGAATATTATACATGAAGAAGAATGCAAGTATATACGGGATTCTCAAGAAAAATATTTATGGTATTATCTTCTGGGGCAATTCCGGTCAGAGTATTCAAAGTTTCAAAATTTCAGAGGATAGTTCGGATAATTTGGAAATCTCATCCCCGAAACTCTTGTAAACCTTTATTTAAGCAATTTAATATCTTAACACTTCCCTGTATTTATATTTATGAAACGATTGTGTTTTTTAGACCGAATAACTAAAGTGCCACCCTTGCTTCATACGAAACTGTCTCGTTCACGAACACAATACTCGCAATAGGAATAATATTTATTGTCCTAGAGTCACAACTCTTTGCCAAAAAGGACCACATCATTCGGGAATCGTTCTATATAATTCCCTCCCCAAAAAGATAAAAGATATTGTGAAGCTTTGTTCTGCACTAGTGCTTCTACAATGTAAAAGAATTTGTTGATATTAGTAAAACTTAAAGTCGTCTTGTACTTTATCACACTATATCCGTAGTACTTTAAAAAACTTATAATAATTTCAAAAACTATTTTCTTGCATGATTGTGTTGTATCACATGATTTATATTTAGTGTCATGTGAACTCAACTTTGGTACGGTCCTGTACATTAATTCTGTAGCCCCATCCCGGCCCGCGTTTTCTTCCGGTTTTCTTTCGGGTAGAGGCGGATTTCTTATATTCTCTAGGCTATGTCTAGGGGCGTGTGTACTGTAACAATAAATCGTGAATTTAGTGTTATTTCAATTCTTATGATTTACAAACAGTATATTAAAAATAATCTATAGTTCAATAATAATTCGTACATGTGAAATAATTTTTTTGTGTTAAATTACAAACATGTTGATATTCTATTAGTGTTATAACACGTAGGTAGCAAAATTTCTAGTCGTTACGACGTCGTAAAAAACGCTAATTCGACAACGCCAAAACAACATCGTCACATGACTTCATTGAAAATGTAATATAAATGATAATTAAACAACTTTTATGGTTATTATCCATCGTCCTACCTTGTTAAATCATATTCTATGACTTGTGACACACATTCCTATAAAAAGGTTGTCTTACAATATCCAAGTCCGACTACTGCGTGTTTTGTACCAGGATCATTTCCAACTATAGGCGAGCACGCTACCACTGAGCTACTGCAACATGATTATAAATGCTAAGTTTTTATTCTCTTGTATTGTTCTGTCTTACTATTAGTACCATGAATAGTAAAATAATAATCTCCGTAAAGAAGTAAAAGATAGAATTTTCTCGCCAAAATTAATTCTTGGTGAAAAATGTACCCAAGTAGATCTCCAACTTCCACTACCAGATGGCAGTGAAAGACGGAACGTCGAAATTGTGAATGTGGTTCCGACCATCCAAAGAGAAATGGAGCGGAGACCCATGCGCTATTGTAACTATTATTATTTATTATTATAAATGAGACATCTCTACGTCGATCTTCGACTCGATCGCATAACGACGATTTTTTTTACTTCAAATTCCGGGAAATGCGATGTCGGGACGGCGTCGATTATTCGACCTCGTCCTACGAATCGATATCGAAGTCGAAATACGTCGAAAGTCGATTCAACGTCGGCGATTTCTGAGTGGGTAACTTTTATCTTGTCTAGGAGTTGGCAGAATTTTTTAAATCCGCCTCTGCCTTAGGGTCCTTGATCGGAATTGATGGGATGGTCCCTTGCTTGCTTCAGGAGAGTAAATTAGTTTATTGTACTCCACGTGGTCATACGTACTTTGCGCTTTTGACAATAAATCGATTTTAATACATGAATTCGAGAGGAGGCAAATTTATTTTTAATGTCGAGTTTTCCACCTTCAATATCAGCTATATTTGGAACAATTTGTCTGATTTCATATTAAATCATAAACTATTGTGAATCTGTCAAAAAATATTATAACTATTTATAAAATTTTATACCTCTTTTTGAACAAGAAACGAACTTCGTAATATGTAAATAAAATAGTGTATTGACTCAAATTCGCGTTTAGTCAGAGGGGCGATCAAAGGTTGCATTCGAATACGTGAGTTCTCTTGCATTGTCAACATGCAATATTTCATTCAGCACGGGATTTTCTAAACGATATCAAGTGATGTGTTTTGATGAAACTTGTTCATAAAATACCAGAAACTTCGGTACACTGGATGTTTCAATTATTTTTTAAAAATTTATGGTATTAGGTCTTATTTATTCTTAATTCAGGTCTTATATATCGGTTTGTGGCTGAGTGTCATTATATCACTTACTGACGGGGACAAAAAGATTGCATCAACTCATTATGAGCATAGAATTTTCGAATGGTGTATGTTATTTCCACCTATACAGGAAGTGCCACAATTTTTAGGGAAAGTGATAAAGGATTGCAAATACTCATTGCATTTTCTTTGGATTTTTAATTTTTTAGGAACTTTATCGTCTTTTTAAGAGAGAGAAAGTATTGTTTTTAGATTATAATTATTTTACATGTAAAAGCATTTCTTGTGTATATTCAAAGCTACTTCATTTTAGGAAGCAAACAAAGGACTATCCCATCAATTCTATACGGGGTACCCGCATCAGAATTGGATTGTAAATAATATAATGGTGTGACAATATTTACCAGGAGATTTTCTTAATCATAATAGATAAAACAGACTGTATAATGTTGTTTTCACTTCTATCGATTGGCCTTAACCCTCATTCCAATTGATAATGACCCGCATTTTGAGGAAGGAACCTTGACACATATATCGGCTAAAAATGTGTATGACAATTCTGACATTGTTCCTCACTATTATCGTGTATTATAACCAGGGCTCGGATTTTGCACTGAGTGTTTTGAATACTTGCATATATGACTTTGAGAAATCGATTTCTATCATTTTAAACCTCGTGAAACAATTTGTATTTAATTTAATACTGTATTTAATGTTGCATATAAATTTAATATGCATATTTTTGAAGATTCTAGTTTGAGCTCCGTAATTTTTAGGTAAAATTTACATGTTTATTATTGAGAAATGGTTTCTATCGTATGAGCGAGCTCGTTGGTATTATTCAGCTGACCAAATTTACACTTGCACTTTCTTAGTAATAAGTAGATATTCATAACTTATTTTCAAAGTATGTATTTCGAATTTTTAGTCCATTTTATTGGATTTTTAATGCATTTTTAAAAAATTTTAGTGCATATTTTGAACTGTTATGTTACATATTTTCTGATTTTTAGTGCATAATGTTCTGAGACCTGATTTTAACATAACCAAACCTATTTATATCAAAGTGGGTAATGTTTACAAAACTAATATAATTGGGAACATCAGGTTACAATTGTGTAAGAAGAAAAACTAAGTAGCGTTATATTTGTTTTTTGTTGTTGTAGCTTCTTCCATTACTTTCGCTACTTCACTATCCACTTATAGTACTGAAAAATTTTAGCCCGAGGATACTATTTTGCGCGCGTACAGACATGTTTTTCCTACGCCTAAAATACTGAATATCCTCCTTTCAAAACCTAAAACAACAGATTTTCCTAATAATTACATTTAAACGTTGAGAGGTGGCTCAAATGTGTTAAGTCTGTCTTAATTTCTCATTGTGAAGATAGAAAAAACAATTCAGAGTAAAGGTGATCTAACTTCACTGGTGCATTAATACATTCGTAATATTATTCGTAGTCAGAAGGGATTAAAAAAAAAAATTGTGGTAATTGTACTTATTAGACAAAATACGAATAATGAAAAAATACATTTTGTCTGTTTAAAATGTTATCTTTTCATTTGTTAACTTTTTTTTTTTGGGGGGGGGGCTTTAGGGCTCGTCAACATTGAGGTCATTAGAGCCCATGCAAGTAGGGGAAAATGCAGTTTCGCACCATAGAGAAGAGCCATAGAGTAGTGACTCTTCCCCGTGTGTGGGACTCGCCGAATATCTCGACCATACCCACTAAAAAACCCTCCTGAATTCAACAAATATCTAAATACAAAGATGAAAGAAAAGAAAACAGTATACCAATACATTATATCACAAAAAAAGGAAAACAATTTCTAAAGATTATATTTTCTAATTACAGAAACGAACGATGAAAAGAAAGAAGACAGGAAAAAAAAGGAATGCAAATTTGTTAACTAATTAAAGGAAATAAACAATTGAGCAAATAAAAGAATAGGACCAATAAGTTTGTTCACCTCTCCAAAACACAGGTTAAGCCCTGCTTAGTGTGGTGCATACTTCGAAAGTTGACTTAACAACAAATATTCACAGATTTGCATGAATGGAAAATTTATTTTTTAATAGCTATTGTGATATATTTTTTCATGTTGAATTAATTTTCTTTGATGTTAAGGGTTGCGTCTCCTTTATGGTAGTTACTTCTTCGGTCGATGTAGCAGCCAAAGGTTCAAAGATACAGGGGGGGGGGAGAGTGAGTTCAATTATGTTTCTGGTCGATTAGATGAAATCCCGTTCGTTGACTCCACACTAATGTATCTCCAATAAACAACTTCAAGGCACCCTATTCCATCGTGTTATTCTAATGTATCGGTAAACCTACCGCTAACAAAGAATATAGGACAAAATTGAAACAAAATTGAAACAGAAATCCACACGTAATGAACTTGTGCACAAAGTCAACAAAGGGAAAAAATAAACCACCATGTTTTGAAGTCTTTAAATATATTAGTGAAGGAGTGCTTCTACATGTTCCTTTCAGTATAATTCGCAGTAAATTTCTCGTGCAGTGACAGAACATTACACGTACAGGACCACAGGGAATAAATTAGAAAGGTTGATGCCGAACATAATGATTATAATTTATAAATTATTATTTCTTGTGAAATTTCTTAACAGAAGAAACGTTTAATGTTCATGATATGTTGCATTCACTGCAGCATAGCACAATACAATTTCTATCGTGTAGGCCTTGACTCAAATGCGTAAACACTCACAATTTATTTACCCAGCAAGTGATTGAACTCAAAGCGTAATACAAAACTATGAATAGAAATTCTTCACGCACAGTAGTTTTCTTTTAATGTGTATGAACAGTCTGAATTAAAATAAAATTACGAAAAATGAAATTGTATTGGATGTATATTTTTTAAACAATTTATTTTAATTCTTGATGATATTTCTATAGGAAAATACCTTATATTTTTTCCATTCTGTTTTTCATTTTATTGGAGGAATGCGTGTGATATCACGATCAAGGGAAGATTTCTTCCGTCATCGGTTCATAAGACCCTTTCAAATCCATGACGGCCATCTGGCCAGAAGATGAAAATCTACTTAAACAGTGGCTGAAAGCTGGTGTGTTTACTACAGGACCTAGCACTGATGGTAGAGTCTTGCTGCCAAAACTGCCTTATGCACCCATAAACGATTACACGAACAAAATATTTTTTTCCCTTTTTATCATTATTTTTTTCTTCCCCTAGGACTTTCTCGCGCCATTTACGTTCCATGTTTCTACCGGTTGACTCTTAATGAAAGTATCCTGGGTTCATTGTGAATGGTGTACACAGGTTGTGAGCAGGCGTCCCGAGAGGCTGAACGCCGCGCTCGGGCGCTGGGTGTCGAAGGATCGTCGGTGCGGGTGCCACGCTGCACCCCTGACGGAGACTTCGAGAAGGTGCAGTGCGATGGGGAATTTCCTTGCTGGTGTGTCGACGCCCAAGGTTTCGAGCTTCCGGGCACTCGCGCACCCTCTCGCGCTTACGTCAACTGTTCAAGTGAGTTTCTATTCACAGTAGCTGAGCTTGTATTTACTCCGTAAACCTGTACCTTGCGGCATTCCAGCAATATCAAAAAACTGCAAGAGCGTGGAAAAAATTAACTCCTGTGTCAGTGATAAATTCTTGTGCCTTGTTGAACTTCTTTTCCTGCAGAATCGTGTAATACATAAGTCCAGTCTTTGAAACTATATCCTGAAATTTTATCAGAGAGATGAGTGAGGCAACTCCATCGTTCTTATCTTGTATTTCTATATCACGAATAAACAAACAAATGAGATACCATTGCTACTCATTGTACTGAATGTACTTACAGACATAAACGAACACAAAAAACTGATTCAGAAAAAAATAGACTCGGAAGTTAGAAGGGAATCAAACTAGCGAACTTTCTCCTTATTCTTTAGCCACAACACTAAAATATTCAACATCTAACGTCGCGCCACACCGTTTTACTTGCCACGAACTCTCCAGGAAAGGCCCGTCAAACAATCAGACTTCCGTCCTGCGCTGAAAGAAAGAAAAAAAACAGTTCCACAGGATAGGTGAGTTCTCGGTTAATCCGAGGACCGGTTGATCCGTCACCGGTTAAGAGAAGTTCTACTGTAATAAAAATAGCACTAAAATAATCCTACTCGGAAATGAGACGAAGGTAGGTCGCCTTTTCATCTCAAAATGCAAATACCCTGTGAGTTTTATCAAAGTAATCACAGCCGTTTTCGAGAAATAAATCCAGATATAATTATTGCTCGGTTAACAGTAAAAAATAAAATTAATCCTTAATGTTACAGAGCCCAGGCCGTGCGGAAGCCACACCTGTCGCATGTTGTGTCCTCATGGCTTCGCATTACATGACGATGGCTGTCCAAAGTGCGAATGCAGGGATCCTTGCTCTGATGTCAAGTGTCCTGGAAAACTTTCGTGCCAACTGGAGGATGTGGCTTGCTCCAAACAACCCTGTCCACCGATTCCCAAGTGTAAGTACTCCTAAGCGTTTACTATTCTTGCTTACCATTCCAGGAAGGCGTCATTTGATGACACCTATCTCGAATGCGTCAGGGAGATGGAAGGATATGAGAAAATAAGGATTGAACTATTCACGAACTCCTACATCTTGTTGGAATTCGAACCCAACAATTTTTAGCTTGTGACGTCTTAAATCTTATTAGGATTGTCCTCAAGCAATGAGAAAGGTAGACTGTATAGCTGTTACAAATCATTTAATGTTCCCGATATATATTTTTATAGCTGAATATCTGCTGTATTTAGTGGTTGTGGTACAAATATTCTGTCCTGAATCTCCATTGATTTTCGTATACAGTATATATGTTTTCATCGCAGCCGCTCCAATTACATCAACATGGAGATGTTCCATTACATCATCAAATTGAAGATATTATTGAATAAAATTGGAGATGTTCAATAGTAATGACTGTATATAAACATTTATTATTTATTTCACTTCTGGTGACTTAAACTTTTTCATATGCTATAGTAATAATCAAACTATAAATTCTTTGAAATTCATTAAATGCATAAATATTCGTATTGGAAAAAGTACAAATAAAATCCTAGATGATAATGAGACAGTTTTCTATCACTTTCATAATCTAGGAGCACCCATTAGCGTGCAGGGATATAGAATAGGAGTCGGGATGTTCCGTTCAGTTACTTCTGTCTTTACAATAGGAGTGGGGAAGGGGGATTCCATTGCTAATGAGCTACAATACGAAACAATGTCATCTCAAAAATTGAGCTTCTATTTTTCCATACTTTTCTCTCTGTGTTATTGAATCATCCTGGACAATGCAGCGTTACAGATTAACATAAAGAGTAAATACGGAATATTAATTTATGTCATTGTAGCATATCATTTTATCATCTCTGGGAGCAAGCTGCCTCTCTGCCAAGTTTTATCATGAGTATTTCAGAAATTTAGACGATTAATCTTCCAAATCAGATAAGAGCGTTTTTAAATTCATTTGTATTTTATTAAGAATTATTATGAGGAGAAACTAGAGGACCATAATCAATACCATACATATGTTTCTTTTAAATATATGTGTGTAGAAATTTCATCTGGGTCATAGTTAGTACCCAACAAAGTCATATGTTTTTTCTTTCTTCAGGCAAACGTGCTCGCAGTCTGGAAAACGCGTGTCCGACTGGAGAACCTCTTATGATATCTGGAGCTGGAAGACCTTTCTTGTGTGGAACCTCTCCTGGCAAACCCCAATGCCCACCGATGTTCCAGTGCCTTGTGCAGACAGGTACTTTACTTTATTATTTATATTCTTTCACACGATGACCCAATTAGAGTCACTCTCTTCGAAATGCATCATCACTACTATGCATTTGACTTACACTATTAATATACATTTCAACTTATCATAATAATAACAGAAATGTTAATAATATTTTATGTTTATCAATATCACAAAAATAATTCCAAAATATTTTATTTAAATCCTATGGAAAAAAATTACTTTTTAAACCTATAAAGTAAATTGAAATATTTAATTTTTTCATTTCCAAAAGACAAGCCAAAAATAAATTATCTATTACTTCACAATTGAATTGTCTCTTGGTTCTATGACTCCAAAGGATATTCGTGGGGGGTAAAACAGTTTGATAAAGGTTCCTATAGACGTTGACGTGTAAAAAATTTCCCCAATTTTACCCCTACTATAATTTGTGCTTATTTGATTTATTTAGCAAAGCTGTTACACTTCGCTCTACGGAAAAGGTTTCGTGTTTCGGTAATTTCGATAAAAGCATTGGGAGTAGTTTTAACTTTGAATTTATGTAAGCGTGTTATTTTTTTGTACGTAAAAAGGAAATACGGTAGAAACAAAGCCTCGTTTGATTTTATACCTAACAGACACAAGAATCATTGATACAAAATAATTACATCAGTGATAAATAAATCTTTAATAAAAGATAGGTGTTACATACATGTGATGTTTGTTTACATTCATATGATTAAAATAAAGATCAACATTACCGAAGAACAAACATGTATCCACGAACGATGGAGATTAAACGTATATTCCAATTTCCTTCAGGTCATGACTATGGTGTATGTTGCCCTGCATCACTGAAGTTACAAAAACCGGGTAAATGTCCTGCAAGCTACGCTAACCAAGATCTGGACGGCTGTGGACCTGGTTGTGAACATGATCTGGATTGCCCTTCTATGCAAAAATGTTGTTCGTCAGAAAAATGTGGTAGATTCTGCAGTCAGCCTCAGAATGTAACAGGTACTTTTTATACACGATTTGTTTTATAATTTATGAAATTAATGCGGACCTAAATATTTTGATCTACATGTTACTCTACTCTCATTCTGCATATTGATACTAATAATAAGAAGCTACAGCGCTTTAGTTTTACTAGTGAAGGTATGTTGTTTCAGAGTGCTTACAACAGCAAATGTTGGCCGAATTACTCATCGTCAACGAAAGAGAGGGCAAAGGATACGTTCCCCAATGTGACCCAGTCTCTGGGCACTTTGAACCCAAGCAGTGCAGTAGAAATGGTCTAGTGTGTTGGTGTGTGGACACCGTCGGCAATAAGGTTCCTGGATCGATGGGACCTGGAGATAAAGTATCATGTTCGGGTAGAGCAGAAGGTGAGTCATGGGAACCTGTCCTTGAACATCCGCCTCCTCTGTATCGTAACTAGGGCTTAGATCGATACGCAGTAAAAAATTGAAATATATGCATTAAGAAAGTGCAGAATAAACTTAAAATATTCACTCAAAATTCGAAATACGCACTGAAAAAAAGAAGAAGTTACGTATGAAAATGTAAACGTAGGTTTCTGCGGCCGGAGTCAGGATAAACTTGTTGTCCGGGACAAACCGTGTCTCAGTAGACAGAACTACTAATGTTTCGGCCATCTTGCTCTGCCTTCCTTCAGGGCAATGTCAGAGTCGTACAGACCTACGTCGCTGTCGTACTCTGCCATAAATTACGTGTGTATCTACAAGTATTTATTACTAAGCAAGTGTAAATTGCGTTAGTTGAATATTTCCACTAAGTTCGTCCATGCAGTAAAAATGTTTCCTCGTTTCAATAATAAACATGTAAATTTTTATTGATTACAGTAATGTAACCTATAAATTATTAAGTTCAAACAAAAATATACATGTATATGCACTATCAAATTAAATTTAAATGGTTTCACGAAATTAAAAATGCTAGCTATCAATTCCTTTGAACAGTATGTGCTAAACGTGTACTATCCGAGCTCTGATCATCACAATACAACATAACACTTCATTAATTAGTCTAATGATTAACCATAATTTGAATTTTAAGGGGACATTCATGTATTACGTAAGCATAAAACTAGTCAATTTTCACCCCTCCCTGTAAGCACTTGTAAGATTTTTGTTACCCCTCTAAGAATATTACATAATATTTTTCAATTACCCACCCTCTCAAATGCTAATAAAATGTTTTATTTTTTTATTTTTCTATTCTGATAGATGTAATTCAAAAATGCATTTTGACGATATAATTTATTATTATATATAATAATAAAAGTAATTCTCTCTTTCTATTCTTTATATATCGAAGTTCAGAATTTAAAACCTCTCGTATAAAAATTCCAAAAATGTTTCTCAAAAATTTTACGTAAGATTATCCTGACGCCCCCCCCCTCCCCCTTGATAAGCAAGTGTAAGATTTTGCGGACCCCTCCCCCCCCTTTTTGATACTTACGTAATACTTGAATGTTCCCCGAGAGTGATCATTTAGTAGAGCATCCTTTTAATTCTAAACAATTTCCTCTCGAAGACGAAAAATATCTGACTGTATTAGATAAGACCTTGATGAGCATTAACCCAAAGATCAGGAAAAAAACTTCATAATTCTGTCAGTAAGTATGTTTTTTGTTTCATTAAATTTTTCAAAATTTAATTTCCAACGGATGGCTTCATGAAGAAAAAAGGTGTCTTCCAAATGCCCTAACAGAAGCAATCCTCTCAATCCCTTACAGGCCCCAAGATGCATTGAAGCAATCAGTTATTAATGAAAATCAAGGAAAATATGTCATGTAAAAACTCAAAATTTCACTAATAATTTTTTTTTTCAGGTCGAAGCATAGGACGCAGTCTGAGCTGTGATCGCAACATTTGCGCCCAAATGTGTGAATACGGGTTCAAAGTAGGAGGAGATGGGTGCCCAACATGCGAATGTGACGATCCTTGCGAAGGATTCGAATGTCTACCAGGAGAGGAATGCGTGGCTGTCAAAGACGAGGATTGCAGCGGAAACTTGTGCTCAACTATGCCTTTCTGTAAGTGCTCATTCGTAACAACTCTTTGTTGGGAGATATGGGAATTTCGTCAGTGCTGACCCGCGGGTCTTATGCGTATGAAACGTTTTTTACGGCCCGCGAGATATAATACATTTCCCATTAAACGTTGGAGGTCACAACTTAGTACTATAAACCTATGTTGTCAGAATTAAATATGACGTAGCGATAAAGTAGAGATAAAGTAGTAAATTGTGTTCGGAATTACTGCGTCATACATTACAATATAAAAAGACATTATTATAATACTAAATATTAAAAATACATCTAATACTTTAAGAAATATACTATTTAATTTTTCCAACTTGGAATAATATAAATTTGTTGACGAGAATCAAAATTTCATGTTCTAATAAAAAATGTGACCCATTCGTCCTGCAACATTTTAGCGACCCCCATCCCAAACCAACTCGATCGATCGAAAGCTTATAGAAAAGAGCAAAAGATAAATTAGACGGCGCTGTTTTAATTTAAAGTTTGTTTTATTTTTTTAATCTCGAAGAAACGAATGAATTAAGATATCCGAGTGCGAAGAATGATATCTCAACAGATATCTTCCTTGTAACATTAGAAATTGACTACTCCCATTACAAATATGTTTCTTTATTAGTTTTTGAGAGAGTATGTGCACTTAGTGCGCACCGAGTACTATCCAGAAATTTGATACTCGTTTGTGGCAATAGATTCTCGTTAGCTTCGAACTAGCGTACGTTTCGAGCTTTAAAGGGCATTTAAAGAGCTTTAAAGGTATATGTTTCAGAACTGTTAAACAGTGTTACTGCATTATGTATCTGGGTAGAGAAAAAATTAAAAGAAAAATATATAACTGAAATTAATTTTTGAAGTCTGAATAACGTATTTTTCGCAATAATTTCTGTTGCATTTTCATTTTCCTTTCGTCAATCGAGAGATTTAAGATAGAAGATGAAGCTTTTCCAACTCATTTTTTTCTGGAATGGTGATAATACGAAACTAGTGGTGCAAAATCATTGCACATACTTTCTCATATACGTTTCTCCCTGAGCAGCATAGAGTGAGAAAAAATTCTAAAGTGAAAGGGTCATTTCTGGCGTGGTCCTCTATATTTTGGTCGTCTTCCAGTGTTCTATTCATGCTCAAAGTCGCTAGATGAACTTTGAAGT
Organism: Laupala kohalensis; assembly: GCA_002313205.1. Lineage (NCBI taxonomy): Eukaryota > Metazoa > Arthropoda > Insecta > Orthoptera > Trigonidiidae > Laupala > Laupala kohalensis. The sequence continues at coordinate 249,303 of NNCF01127867.1, forward strand.
TTGTCTTTTATTTACTGTCTTTTATTTGAAATTTAAATGTAAAATAAATATTCAGAATATTATTTTAATACATATAGCGACAAATATGTCTTATTATTTCGTAATAGTATTATTTAAATGTAATTTTGTAGTAGACAGAAATTGATGTATTTTCGTTTGTTTTTTTTTTTTTGTGGGGCTTTACGGCTCATGTCGACATCAAAGGTCATTGGAGCCCGAATACTTGTACAGGTAGGGAAAATGCAGTTACGCACTAGGGAGAGCCAACATGACTCCCCCCGCGTGTGGGACTCGTCGAATGATTCAACCCTACCCACTAAAAACCCTCCTGACCTACAACACACCAAAACATATCTCATAAAACATATCTCACATGTATTTTCGTATTTGCAGTGCTCCTGTGAATTTTATTATTATCATACATTTCATTTCAGTTTACAGAAAGTGTATTCTACGTCTGCTTTGTCCATTTACACTGCTAAATATTATTGAAGCGTCTTGAAACAGCAAACTAATGTGAAAATGTAGCGGGCAGAAATTATTTTACTGCGTCCATACCAAACTCAAACGAAATACCGCTAATGCGGATGTAATGCATACTGATTGTACTTACTCATTCATACTATTGTGCATCGACAACAAGTAAATTCTACCGTAAGTACGAAATGCGAATTAAATTGGTTCGTCCTTTTTCTCAGAATCGCTGCGCACAGACGGACAGATGGACGGACGTTATGCCAAAAACCACTTTTTCAGAATAAGGGATAACCAAAACGGATATTTCCGTCGAAATCTCGCTGTCGATTTTTTTCACGATTACAAAACTTTCTATATACTACATATATGAGAAAATAAAAGCAAGAATTCTGGGATGGAACTATTTTCTTAAGTTTCACCATGAGACCGTTTTCAATGCACTACTTACTAGTTACGACAATTCTGGTATCGACAATTCCAAATTCAAATATCGCTGAGGTCTGAACATTTCGTGAACACTGATGTTAATAACTTTTATTCGTTTCAGGTCGGCAGAGAGCGTCGTATGTAAACCCTTGTCATATGGGAACTCCACTTGACGATCCCTTGACTGGAGACATGATCTGGTGCAGAGATGGCAAGTACCCTGCTCTCAGTTCCCCTTGTCCCAAGAGCCATGAATGCACGGAGATCAACGATGTGGACGCTGCGGTCTGCTGTCCCAGACGGGAACCCGTTGGTACGTAACTTCACTGTGTTTTCTCTCTACATTATGGACATACTAGAGAGGTATTTGGGCAATGAGGGAAAAAGTAGGGGCATGGGAGGTCGGGATAGACAGGGACACATTTGACTTTAGGGGGGAAAGTAGGTATCTCATCCCTGCAATGCGTGTGCTAAAATGTGACACAAACCCCAATAAAAGATTCTAGAGCTCTTTGAGTTCACCAGATATTCCTTTACCAGTGTGAATTGCGGACGGTAATTTTACAAAATTCTAAAGTAGCTGTTATATCATCCCACACACCTTATGTTCAATTAGATAATACAAACTATTAAAGTGAATGTTAGATACGCATGTGAATTTATTGACCACTTGGGTAATTTACTCCCTGAAAATTTGAATTGCATTTATTTCTATTTTCATTTATTTTACTTCTTTACCTGGCTGAAAATTATCAAAGTTGTTTTGGTTGCACAGAGCCAACGAAAGCAGGCGTGTGTCCGTTCGTGAAACTGGACGAGTGTCGCAACGCCACGCTGTGTGCGACGGACAGTGAGTGCGAAGGAGACATGAAGTGCTGCTACGCAGGGCCATGTGGCGCCGTGTGTGCCGACGCTATGCTACCCGCCTTTTCGGCACCCGCCGCTGCAGCTTCCGCCCCCGTAACCAACGAAGCCCTCGACGTCCTTCCACGAGAGCACACGCTCACTCTGGAACTGGATGTGGAAGCTTCTGACAGAGCATCGCAAACCAGTAAGTGCCACTAACTGTTGCTTTCGTCTTTATAATATCATATACCACATCAATACGACACATCAACTAGATTCTGCCTCATTCTTTCGACAGAACGTCACATTTCGTATTACCCAATATGTTTCTCTTCCCTTTGTGGATACATCACACATTATTTGCCACGTTCGCACAAGATGTTTTGTTATTTTACTTTTTGCTACTTTTTCTCTTCCCCTTATCACCACGTCATCAATCTTTACTTCCCTATTACGTCGCAACCAATATCGCAATCTCAGCTTATAGAGGTGTATATATAGGTATAATTCCCCATAGCGCTTCGAGAACCTCATTCGAAACAGTCGAATAGCAGCCACTCAGTCAAATCGTGCTTTGCCTTTGGGTGCTTTGTAACTTATTCTCGATGTGTATAACTCGATGTCTGGATGCGACAACCACACACTCTCAACGTAACTAGGGATTGAACCAATCACCCCTTTATAAAGACGTAAAATTTCAATATGATTGAAGAATTTCCCGATTTTGTATGGAATATTTTTTCTATAAAATTGGGATATTTTTTTACCAAGAGTTCATTTTGTTGCCAACTTCGCTCATATTTCTTCTTCGAAATTTCCAGTGTGTAAAATTTGTACCACATATATTCCAGGGGACAGATAGACCGGAGCATGATGCTAGTCCCCAATGAAGTTCAGTCCATTGGGGAAGGGCGTATAAAATGGTAATCCTTTCATCAGTATTGTTCTTTTTACATAATTAAGTGTTGATTTCTTTACACATAATCGTAAAATTTCCACAAAAGTTTAATCAAATTCATTTTTACCTTAATTGTTAAAAATTTGCAAACTTGAGTTATTTTGTTTTCTTGTTTTAATATAAGAATTGATTTTGTAATAAAAAACTAGTTAACTTAATGAATAAAATAATGCTTATTTTATTTTTAATACTTTTCGGGACCCTCAAGACCTTGGGGTCTTCGGCCTGTGGTCATAAATTGATCTCCACATTGTCGTCTTTCTCCGGGGCTTCAAGAAATTGCGGAGCTCTGCTCTCCAAGGAAGGGCACACAGCAGTGGTTGAAGAGTGATATTATTTTTCCTGTGTAAAGCTAGCACGAAGTAATATTTCATCTCGAAACTCTGTTTCCGAGAACTTGGTAAACTCTGACAACACCCCCCTCACCTCCTTCAGCCTCAAAACACGCGCTGAGTTGAAGTTTTCGTACAATCAATTTATTTTTGCGATTTGAAATACCTCCTCTTTTCACTACATATTTAAGTCTGAAACATGTTTTATTACACTTTAAGGAAAGTAACGTAAACAGAACATAAACGTTATGTTGACAATTCCTGGTTCTCAAAGATCATTCCCTAATCACACGTTTTCGGTGCCCCTCTGCTATCACTGACGATGGGTTTTTTCATGGAATTCCAGGATAAGAGCTCTAATGGGTGGAATTCAATCGGGAGGAGCAAAGTACAGCGCATTGAAACTATGTACCTCTTTTAGTTATTATTGTTTCAACGTTTCACACGGCATTCAATACAGATCGCAAAATCGTATCATACACGATAACAAGACATACAGAGTATACACGTGGGTACAATGTGAAAGGGAAAGAAATTTGTAAAAAAAAAAAAAGAATTATAAACTGCGTTTGACCACTTGAAGGACAATAAGCTAAGTTGCTTCCCGGAAACAATCAAGGGACCATCCCATGAATCCCCATGAAGTACTCTAAGGAGCATGTGGATTAAACATTACTGCATGATGGAAAAGTCATGACATCCCCCCCCCCTAAAATAACTGGCAACTTAATGTAATATTGTAGAAATAAAAAAAAAATATTCAGTAGAATATGAAAGAAAAAATTCACCGACTTTTTCCTATCTAAATTTTTTTTATTGCTATAATTGTAATATTTACGGTCCTTTTTACACACACACTAGATGAATACCCGCAGTTTTGCTCGCGTGAATACTTGCGTTTTGCTCTGCAATATGTCTCCAATTTTATTTTTTCTCATATCCTCATTGGTATCCACTGAATTTGCTATCCAATAATATTGGAGGTTTGATAGTATTGGTGTGTACCCTCAAACACTCGTTTTCACTGATGTCGGTCACTTTCGATAATTTTTACATTTCCCTCCTTCTCACCCCCGACACAACATATGTTTATTCCCAGTAGAGGACAATTGTGTACTTATCTGGCAATGAAAGTGTCACCTCAGTGGTCCCAAAAATGATTTATTCAACACCAATATCGGTCGTTTTTTCTTCTTATTGTTTACCTATCCTACATTCCCACCCCTATCCCAAGGATGCTTGGGGTATATTATCTGCAATGTGGACTGATTGTGAACCTACAAAGCACCAGGGATGCTCTTATCCATCTGAACGGCACCGAGAAGTATGGTTGCGAATCTAATATGGGATTTTTCCATTATTTTTACATGTCACCCCTTCCCTAGAGGTGCAAGGAATGTCTTACCCCTATAGTTGTTGTTGTCATATAGTCAGTCATCTGTGTATCAAGTGTGGTTGAAATTGCTCCAGGCACTCTCGTTATGGTGGGTTACATACATAAAACATTCCAACTCCCATTTCACCCCGCGAAGGGCGAATTTTCGTTAAATCCTTTCTTAGCGGATGTCTACACTCTAAAAGGAACCTATGTGCCAAATTTCAAATTTTTAGGCTTGGTATTTTCAGAGATTTCGTGATTAGTCTGTCAGTCAATGAGTGGTATTTCGCATTCATATACGAATTAATTTATCTATATATGCTACATATTTAATGACTGTTTACAGTAATACTTGTGATAGTTGAAAGGTTTTGAATTGAAGAAACTATCACAATTAACATTGTGTACAAAAAATCCTGCGATCGTTAAATTAATTTTTTTATTGTAATTGTTGATAACTTACCTTTTATTTCCAGTGTGCGAATATTTACGTGATTTCTCTGACAAAATGGAAGGTACTCGAGAGGGCATGACTTTAGCTTTACCTTCTCCATCCTGCTACACTAATGGCTCCTACAACGCTACACAATGCCACAAGAATAAAAGTGGTCAAGAAGAATGCTGGTGTGTGGATGAATTTGGAACAGAAATTCCAAGAACAAGGTAAGATCTCTACATTATATCTTCGCTACCTCGACACTGCTGAGCGGTAGAGCGTGGGTTCAAACCCTGCTCCGCCGAACTAAGTGAGGTTTTCAGCTGGGGTTTCCATCACCTACTCCAGACAAATGTCGGTTCGATACCATAAGTTCACTGTCAACCCAACATCTCTCCTTCCCATTTCCCTCACCCGAGTCACGATTAGGTAGAAGAGCGGGCCAAAGGGCCCGAACCTCGTCATAATACAATATAAATAAATATCAAGCTTGTCTTTTATGGAAATACTAAGAAAATTAATTTATCAAATTTGAGAGAATTTTAAAATGTGGGATTCATTCATTGGATGAAAATTTAATTAAGGATGCTTTATCATATAAACTGAGTAAAATATAACGTAATAGAACAGCTAGAGACTGTGGAGTGCAATTGTCATTAGTGTGTTCCCTTATTTTCAGAGCTTTAAAATTGCGAGATTCTTATGAATATTCTCTTTGTAATTTGCCTCATATCAGGTCCACGAATGTCACGAACTGCCCTGCTTTGAGAGAAGAATTAGAATGTCTCGGTTTAACTTGCCGTCTTGGTTGTGACTACGGTTTCATCATCGATCCTGAAACGCGTTGCCCTGAATGTGAATGTCGCAATCCATGCGATGAAGTGGATTGTCCAAATGGAGAGGAATGTCAGATGGTGGAAGTGAGCTGTGACGATGTTTACTGTTCACCTGTACCAGCATGTAAGTATTCTCTTTTTCATTCCGGTATTGCTGATCATAATTAGTTCGCTAGCCCATACAGGAGAGTTCTGGTAAATCAGCAAGAGTTCTGTATCAGGCACAGAACTCCGGTCCGCTATTCCTTACAGGAGAGTTAATTAATGTTTGGGGACTGCAACCGGAAAAACCGACAGTGCCTACGCTAACGGAATTTTGGTTGTTTCGAATACCGCACTTTTCTGTTATTCATGCCAAAGAGGTTTGTTTTTTTTTGCGCACCTACGAATCTTTAAGCCGTTTCATAAAATGTGGATGAACTCGTCCAGCGTTACCGGGGTGTTTGAATTGGTCTTTTCCCAACCGTTTCACACATTTTCATGGACTTTTAAGAATAGAATAACAGTAGATATTTTAAAAAATTGTTTTATCTCCACAGAAACAGCATGTTTTATCCATCTCCCTTGATAATCCCCTCACTCAGTAAAGTCATAACCGCACAACACTTGAAATTCTTTGATGTATTTAAACTAAATATTTTGTGTTCGTGTGTTTTAATTTTGAATCTTCAATAATTTTTTTTTTCTTATTCAGTAAGTAATTCCGAGGAAGTTATATTTCTAAAAACCAAAATTATTTCAATGGATTATTTTAGGTCTTCCCACAAAGCCCGGCCAATGTCCCTATTTGGTTCCCATTTCATCTGGATCGTGTGACTACGAATGCAGGGGAGACCAAGCCTGCAATGGCACATCAAAGTGCTGCTCAAATGGGTGCGGAACGCAGTGTATTGAACCAGTTATGATGACAGGTATGTTATAGAATCTCTCATAAAGAACGTCGTCATTATATCTTGAATTTTTACACGTCTGAATTTTTCTATTTTAAAACTCATTGAGATATTTTCATCGCCTTGAAGAGAGTCGAAGTCGTAAACTGACTTCTCAGGACTTTCGCTTCGAGGATTCCCTTGCGAACCACGTGTTTAACCAGGAAGTGACTGAAGACAGAATGCACAAGTCTGACGAAAGCTACAAGCACTTTTAATACCGTTCGTGATGTTGATGATACTATGAGCTTGTACACAGTACATAGCATTTCAATAGTCATGGATGTATAAAATTATAAAAGTACTGAGTACTACTGCTTATCGAATGTGAAAGAATTGATTTTTTGTACAACTCTTCTTTCTCAAACCATTGATATATGCGAGAAAAGAATTAGCTGTTTTAATTCACTTGCGTCAAATTTCTATGCTCCGGATCGCGTAATCACTGTGCTAGGTGAAACAAATATTTTAAGATTCAGTAAAAAAATATTCAAAGAGAATTTCGAAAATACCACTATGTAATGCACTTGAACTCACTCTGTAGAATCGGTTTGCAAAATTTCGAAGCTTTTGGTATATCGATGTATGGCGCTATGTGGCGGTCACACACACATACAAACTCTCCGTTCTATACTTTTATATATTGACGTTCACGTATGAGTCAAGTTAAGAGAAAGTTGTTAGAGGATACCACTAAGAGAAGAGCACTAACATGAACCAGACTAAGCACAGAATTTAAGATCATGATGTGATTGTCATGTAAAGTCTCTTGTGATGTACATATGACTAAAACTAAATAAATGAAATAAAGTGTATCTCTCAGTCAGATTTCAATGTCAGTGGAGTCATGGCATTATTGCCGCATTCTCATGCTTGTCAATCTGTGTCGAGTCACGTGTCAAATCAGTCTGAGTACACTCACGGTTTAGCACACTCTGGCCTCTTCCTGTGCTGAAGCCTCAAGTTAGTACAAGTGTAGATAGAATAACTCACTGTTACTTTGCTAACGTGAAAGTATGGATTTTTTACAATTCTTTCTAAATCGCCAAATTTAGCTCTGCGTCGTAAGGTACTAACAGATAAGGAAGAATTTAATCACTAAAATATCTTAAATCGGTATGAAAAGAGGAACATGTACTTATTGCGATAACAACTTGAATAAAATATCTCTATTGAAATGAGATAATTATTATAACCGATGGTGTAATGCACTGCGTCTTACGGAGGAAACACTTATTTAAAAAGAAAGACTAACTTTTAAATCACGAAGTGATGAAAGTTTATTTTGATTTGTAGTGCACGCTCCGTTTATTTTTAATTCATTTTTATCTATATTTCACCGGACATTTGAGAAATATATTTTACTTTTTTCCGAGATGTGATGCGTAAATCATTAAACCATTGCGCTCGACCGCCATGTTTGTACGTGCTCTTGTGCATTTCAAACGAGTCAAGCGAGTTCCTGAATATTGTTTCTACTACACTATTAACTGACAGATTGAAACCAAATCACGTTTTTTCAGCTTTATAATTCTTAATGTTGTGTTATAAAACAATTACAATAAAAATAAAGAAAACAATTTTCTCGGTGATTCGGCTAACTTGAAGCGTTGGTCCCACCATCAGCAATGTACACTAAGGAGACTGTGAGACTGTATAGGGGAGTTATAGAAAAGTACCATGTTTCTTGTGTGTAGCATGTCAACACCAGCGGGCAATTGCTCAACACAAGGCCAGTGAGTCTGGTACACCTGCGAAAGAAGTGTTCATGCCCGCTTGCCGCGCTGGTGACGGAGGTTTCGAACGCGTCCAATGCCATCCCGTGACACGTGTGTGTTGGTGTGTGGACGAAGCAGGAGAGGAGCTGCCCGGAACACGCGCCCCACCTGATGTGCAACCCAGCTGCCTTGGTGTGTATAAGCATTCCCTCTTTGAAATGGATTTGATGTTGAATGTACTAATTTATCAGTCCTATACACCAGCGCTGCCCAACTTACCTTAAGCCGTGGAATATTTTCTATACACATTCGATCGATGGTGTTAGGCAAAATGTTGCCCGTCGAATTAAACTAATGGGACATTTTTATTTTCTTGTAACACGTTATTTTGATTTTCATCATCAAATTTATATTATTTCAAGCTAGAGAAATTAAATAGTATTTGTCTATATTTTTAATATTTCGTATTATCATTAAATGTTTTATATCTTAAATATATGATGAAGTAATTCCAAATTTTATATTTCCTCTCACCGGACATGCTACTCATTAATTCTGACACATAGATTTATAACACAAAGTTATGTTCCATAGATTTGATGAAAAATTTGTTCAAAAAAGTTCTTTTACAAACGGGCCGCCAATTGGAGATTTTGAGAGAGCTGCATGTAGCGCCTTTCCTCAGGATTAAAATCAAAATTTACAAACATAAAAGTCCTAAACTCTTCTTCTCACCGAAGAAAATATAATTCAACTAATTTTTCATCTATTATTTCTTTTTTTAATTAAAATTATCGTTTTATTTCCTGAAATTATTACTCGTAAATAACAGTTGCTGGCGCTGCATCGCTGAACGGTTGCGGCAGCTGTCGCTCACTGTTAACATAAAACACAAAAGAATCGACCACCTCTGAAGGTATCGACCCAGCAATTAAAAACCCCAGTTTTGTACTGATTATTGAGGGAAAAGATTTGAAATTATATTTTTGTTGAGTAATATTTGAGAAAATACCTCACAATTCAAAAGCATGTCAGTTGGACCGGATTTAAAGAATTGGGGGTCTGACCTTATTAGGGAAGAAAATCGAACTGTTATTGATGTCCTTAATAGGCAGATTTGCAGATACATTTGGAAGAATGACGCACTTGATTTTACTGATATACTTATGGTTGAAGGAAGAGATAGTTACCATTGTAATAGCGTTCGACCCGGTTTTCAGCGAGTTAATCGAAGACAATTTAGTCTCTTGTTTAATTCTAATCAATTGTATTTTTTGAACTAATCTTTGAGAAATGAAATTTGACATTGAACCGGAGTCAATGAGCGCTCTTACAGGAATGTTGTGACCGCTAGCATTTCTGGCATACACAATAGCTGTTGGTAAGATCACTGCCTTTTCAATATCAACAGAACATTGTATTACTGTTTCAGTCTGAGGTCCGTTTTGCTTTTCATTCGAAATATTTTCTTCTAGATTTAATAAGGAATGATGCCTTCTCTTGCAAGAGAGACAGGTTTTCTTTGAACAAGTATGATCTTATGTAAATAGAGCTAAACAATTAAAGCAATAATTGTTATTCCTTACGCAGTTGTTTCTTTCCCTTGGAGATAAGTTTAAAAACCTTGAACATTTGTATAATCTATGAAACGTTTCTGAACATAAGAAGCATTTCGAAGGAAACTTACGGTTCGTCGTATTAATCTCATGGTAAACTACCTGCTTCCTTTCAATATTCTCTTTTTTCCCGCGCCTATTCTGACTGTCTACATGAATTACTGAAGAATCCAATGACATTTCCAATACCTTAACACGTTTTTTTAAGAAATTTTATCGAGAGTTTTATGTCATTTGAACCAGAGGGGATTTCCATAAACCAAGCCTTTCTTGTTCCCAAATCCAATTTTTCTAACAGAATAGTTTGCAATACTATATTTTCCAATCCTGAGTCTAATTGTAATGAGTTTATTTCATCGATATGAGAAGAGAACTCTGAAATGAAATTTTTCATATCATTCAGAATTTTAGATTTCAACGCGGACATTTTGATCATTTCTGAACAATGTTTCATAGCTAATTTATTAACGTCATGGTAATTTTCAATAAGTTTTTTCCAGCACAAGGTAAAGTTATGGTCAGATATGTCATAACTTTCCAATAACCTTAGTGCATCCCCTCTTAGAGATGAAATTAAATAATGCATTTTTTGCACATTTTAAGCCCTTGTTTCTCACAATTAAATCAGAAAACAAATTGAAAAACCTAGTCCAGTTTTCTAGCCGGTCGGTGAAAACTGGTATTGAAATTGGAGCAAGTTTGATTAAACCGTTAGGTGAAACATCTTGTTGTGGTGGTTCTTGGGAGTTAACAGAGCTATTGTTTTTATAATTTTTTATAAGCGAGGTAATGTTATCCTTTGTGTTAATATACAAATCTTCTAGTTCAGATAACAATTCTTGGTTCAATATAACATCTGATGCCTCCAGCTTACTTAATTCAACCCAGACCGTTTCTAAATGAGATAGTCTGTTCTCAGCTTCATTTAAAGACACTTCACCTTCGTCAAGAAATGATGACAGCTTGTGAAGTGATTTTTGAATATATAATAACTTCAATTCAAAATTTTTCTTTGATTTCGGCATGATGACTTACAACCGGATGACAATAAATGGTTTAGATACCTTCAAGACAAGGAACAATGAACATAACACTTTTCAACACTTCTCAAAGTTAGATTTCAATGAATTCTAACTTGATTGTAGCTTAACAGAAATTTATTTTTAAGGTGCCTGCTCACGTCAAATTTTTAGCGGCTTGGTTTTTATATCAAAAACCTGTAAGAGTATAAAAGTAATCACATGTAGTAATAACATGCACTAGTAAGATTGCTAAAAACAACTCAACTTGACATGGTATCCATCTGAGTGACAATCAATAGTCTATTCAATTTTTATACAAAAACAAGGAATTATGAAACATCAACACCTCGCAGAAAATGTTTTAAGGTGCTAACATGTAAGAGTAATCAATTCTCTACTAGCAACAGAGAAGGTAGAAGAATACACAATGAAGAATTTTTACTTGTTAGTTTCACAGGATAATTGTGAGTTACAGAATTATTGTAGCATTTAGAATAATTCAATAAATTCTACCATATACTCATCTGAAGAGCAGAATCTTCCAATATCTAAAGGTCCCTGGTTGGTTCCCGGTTAGTTCGGCAACATTTTTGTTAACACAAAAGAATCTGCCAGAAGACACCAATTTGCAGCGGCGACCAGCAGCCTCCTAAGAATAGTTTTTTCACAAGTGTGAACAGAAGGAGAATCAATAAAGAACGCTACTTATTGTTGAAGAAGAATTAATCTGATTGAAGCTTCTAAAAAAATAAGATTTCATTGTCGTGAAGTTTTATATTGCTATGCCAATAATGAGTTGAAATTAGGAAGCAAATTCACACTATTTATAATGTGAATTTTAATAAAATGTTTCAATATGAAAAAATGACCAAAAAACGAATTTGATAAGATACAATACATATTTTCAACCTCCTCGTTTCTAGTAAAAAAGCAGCCTCGAAACAAATGAATTTCATTGTCCTTCGACTGTCGGCGAAGACCGGTAGCTGCGCGCTCTCTTAATGTAATTTTGAAATATTTTCGTCTGCTTATCACGACCTTGGTCTGGTCACTGGTGCACTCTGGTG
>NNCF01127867.1:261928-295531 GCA_002313205.1 Laupala kohalensis
TTTTTTGAGAGGTAATCTAAGATTTTAGTGGCTACTTTGTAGGGATACATTATCTTTGGAGAGCTGAAAATCGTGAAATGACTTGTAATTAAACTAGACAACCGTAAGGTTGCTCTGGATGACATCAAAACATCAGTTAACTTAGCTTTTTTTATGCTAGCTGATAGTTGATTATGATTTATGAGACTCTGGTAGTTCAATATATTAAGGAACCTAGGTTCAAATTCAGGTCTTTTTTATTTTTACCTCCAGTACAATGATAAAATAACGCTTATGTTCATTAAATAACACGCAAAATTGGTGTTCCAAACATTCACATAATTTATTTCAGCAGCAACCTGTTGTTCCACAACCCACACTATTTTTACAAATTACCTATAATATAGGGTATTATAATGGTTGCAATACAAATATAGGGCATTTGTTTTTTTATGTACTGTCATTCGTCTTCCATTGTCCTCACGTGGCAGGCAAAGGAACCGGAGCATTTATTAGTAATAAAAGAAACAATAAATAGTGGGGATGTAGGATTAAACTGAGTCCAGACTCTATAAATTATCTTTGTAATAGTATTTCATTTCTAGCAATTGGCTAAGAATGGCAGAAAGAAACGGAATGTTTACGCAAAGTTACTTGTTAAAAAGAAGATACAGCGATTCACACTTTATACTTAATTTTTCTGGCAAGACGAAATGTGTTTCCTCCTTTCCCCTCCTGTTACTTTCGTGCTCCAATGTCCTATTCAGTTATTGATCGTAGTCAGGGGGGGACTAACTGGGAGAGGAGGATCTGGGGAGCATTTCTGTTCGAAAATCACGGTTTTACAACAGAAATTTTATAAGTATTATCTTTTAAATACAATACGTTAACTCATCAAATAAATAATTAACAATATTAAATAGTAAACAAATTTATTAATTGTGCCTTTGTCTTATGAGAGTTCAGACCCAATGGAGGGGGGGCTATAGCCCCTAATAGTCCACACACCCCCCCCCACCACCACCACTGTATAGATCTGCCACTGGTCGTATTCACTACAATTTCGCTTCAAAACAGACAAAATCTTGTTTCTTCACAGCCCCCAATGAGTGCCCTGTTTACAAGTGTTCAACGGCGTGCGAACACGGCCGCAAGCTCGACTCGAAGGGTTGCGAGACCTGCGAATGCAAAGACCCGTGCGAGGAGATGAGCTGCCATGGAGAGGGCGAGTCCTGTCGCCTGGTTGAAGTGGCCTGCGTCGACCAGCCGTGCCCACCCGTGCCCATGTGTCTGCCTCGACGGGACAACCCTTGCGTCTCGGGGCATCCCCTGCTGGTGAAGGGCACTGCGGAAGTGCTGCAATGTGGACCTCGTGGTAGTGCTTGCCCTTCGTCGCACAAGTGTCACCTTAGTCCCTTCGCTGGAGAATTTGCTGTGTGCTGCCCGAAGCCCAGTAAGTGCGAAAGTAGTCAAGATCTACTGAACTAGCGATCACCAACCGGTGGTTGCGTCTTGCCTCTAGTAACAAAGACCATTGAGTGGCCATCTGTTAACGCCAAGCGGCCATTCATTTCAAGTGGCCACCAATAACCGGACCTTTGATGACCATTCATTTCATATGCGAACATTTTTTGGCAATAACAGATGTCCACACCAGTGGCCATTTTACTAGAGTTCCAAGATGTCCTTTTTCTGTAGTTTTCTCCCTAAGCTTCCCTAGCGCTATCCTTAGCATTCCATTTGTTAATCTATTCAAAGGTGTTCATTTGGCCTCTTTATGCATTTTCCTATTTCTTACCCTTCAATATTCGTATAATGCTTGTTTATAATTTTATTTTTTTAATTTTTTTTCTGAACCCGATTTCTAGAACGTTTAGCCATTTCCTGCGTTTTTTCTCTCACTTTCTCTCTGAATACTTTTTTGCCTCTGTTGGTGTCTGTCTTATTGTTCTCTTGCTTCTGTCTCATTCCTTCTCTCTCTCTCTCTCTCTCTTCCTTTTTTTCTTCCTCTTTTCTTTCCATCCTGTTGTTGAGTTTCTTCTTTTCTCTTATTCTTAACTTTCTCTTTCTTGTTTGTTATATCCCGTCGATTTCCATACGTTCTTCATTGCCATATATACTACTACAATACTTTGTTTATAATATATAATTATAATTGACTTATTCTTAGGGGATGTGTGCTTCGAGCCCAAGGATGAAGGATCTTGTTCAGCGACACCTGTGCCTCGCTGGTTCTTCAGTCCAGAGAAGAACAAATGTGAAGAATTTATTTTTGGAGGCTGTGGTGGAAACCAAAACAATTTTGAAACCGAGAAGATTTGTAATACAGTTTGTCCAGGTAAACACACACATGAAATGAAGAAATTCTGACATTATTTCAAATTAGTTCGTTTATTATTCCGCGTGGTTACATGCAATTTGTCTGTTTTAACTTTTTTTCATGTTGATTGACTTTCAGGAAAAATGTTTAATTCTACTGACCTTTATGTTTATAAATTATTATTTCCTTATTTTTCATTTTTACCTATGAGGTTCGTACCGTTTGAGCGACATTTGCAGTTTCATTCAAATGTGCTGTAAAAACACGCGCTGTGTGTTTCCGCGTTTCAAATGAATCTAAATTCGTATATCTCCAAAACACTTTAATCATTCTGCATTTCAGTTCTGAGTCAATGTGAAAGATTGCGAGAAAAGAACCAGAAAGCTGCCGAGAAGTATAAAAAGTCCACGTTTCTGCCTCGTTGTGACCCGGATACCGGGTTGTGGGAGCCTGTCCAATGCTTGGATCACGTAGGAGTATGTTGGTGTGTCAACCGGGCAGGAGAGCCGGTTAAAGGATCTCTGACGAGAGGTCAGCCCAACTGCAGTTCCAGACAAGCGAGGAAGAGGATGCACATGAGCCAGTCCGATGGAGGTGAGAGATGTCCGCCATTAGTAAGCTTATTAGATCAGACTTGAATTTGAGAGACAGTTTAGCTTCCACATGTTACAGACTGAAGAAAAATTAATACATATATTTATTCATATATTTCCTCCGTTCCTACACATGGAGCAGATATGTGATAACTTTCGGTCAGATGGAAAATATATGCATAACCCACCTTAACACGTAGGTACGTGTGAAACCGGTCATAAAGTGCACACACAGCATAATGAGCCGCCTCGTTCACGTATCTCCTGTATGGGGATGCGTCTCAGGACTTCTGGGATTAGGTCTGGGTGGAAATGGTGCACAGTCTTGGAAGGCGAACGGGTGACGTTAACACCCGAACGATCAATGCAGGAGTTCCGGGTTCGGTTTCCAGCTCGTCGCCATTTTCATCTGACCAAAAATTATCACATATGTTTATTGTTTCCATACATGATTAATGACGTACCCAGGACCGCCCTGGACCTCATTCTCTTAGGGGCTTCCAAACGTCACCAAACATCATACAAAAACACAAATTCAAGATAAAATATCTTCTAAAACTTACTATTTAATACAACCCAATTTCTTAACTACGCCGTTACGTATGCAAACCCACGTGGGACCACAAGTAGACTCTCAACCCGGGAGTAGGTATGCCACTACACGTAATTGTCACCTAATAATCTTTGAGGCTTCTTATATTACGCCGGCACTTTACTTGGCGTTGCGTATTTGTATATTTGTCAACAAGACCAAGTGTACTCGTAGATGAGCTACTTGTGTGTATTCGATGTATTTGCTCTACTGTGGCAAATAAGCAAAAACGAACACACGTATCCGTCCTCTCGTTGGTTTTTAGTCGCACATCAAAGGACTCAAATAAGACAAATATTTGCGTGAACCGTCCACACTTGGTTTGCGTGTTTCTCTCAATTGAGCGAGCGTGATCGAGATTTGTAGATATTCTGGTTCCTTAGCCTATATTTTGACTTTTCTTATTCTACAATTTCTTTAATATGGACTGGAACATTTTTATGGGCTGGGGAAACGGAACAGTATAAATATTTCTCGAATTATATCAAATATATCTCGTCCATCATTGGTATAAGAAAACATATGTGGTTATTTGCGTTATTATTGAGTTATTTGCGTGTTCGGACCATGCGAGGATGGCATGTTTGTGATATTTGTGAATACGTCAAATATTTAGCCAAATACAGGGAATGCGCTGTACCGCTGTACAAATACCGCAACGCCAAGTGAAGTGCCGGCATTTCAAACACTAGGTCAAAGTTATTTGATTTTTGAGTCGTTGCACAAAAAATGGGGGGAAATGTGAGGATGTTATCCTACATGTAGCAAAATCACTCTGAAATCTTGCTATATCGTTCTCATATCAATTGTTAATCCAGGATGATTGCATCGTTTATGTTGTGAGATTTACATAGCGCAACTTTATTCGGACCCAAATGATCCTGAATAAATTAAAGTTTTTTATATATTTTTGAATTGGCGGGTCAAATTTTGTTGGAGATCTGAGCGCTTGGAGATTGCTAAAAGAGAGGCAATGTTGACACAGACGTTAAAAAGGTTTTGCGTCATTCAAATACTATCCCTGCTATTTTTATGCTAATCTTGATTTTAGCATTTTATAGAATCCTTCAAAAGTTTCCATTTATATAATTTTCGCTGATAATTTATTCACATCGAAAGTTCACTAAAAGTTACTTGAATATCCCTTTTCGTTATGCTGCAATTGAAGGTATTTTCAATGACAAAGATTGATGTATTTAGACAGAAAATGTTATCTACGCTCTCGTACGAACAACCATTTCGCGAAAAATTATGGCGAAAGTGAGGTGCGCGAGTCGAAAGCATCAACCTTAGCGTTGAACTATCATGTGTATGGTATGCACATCGCGGGTGTATACTTGAGCAGCTCAAACAATTTGAGACTGTTTCATGTTTGAGTGTCGACTAATGTGTTTCACAAATACCTTTTTTACTCGCATAATAAATTTCTAACTACCATAAGTATAAAAAGTGATAGTATGTTAAATAGAATTTTTTTAATACCAGTTAGTATGTATTATTTTAGGAGATTGACCGAAATTACATTTTCAGCCAAATCCGAAATTTCGACTTCTGTTTTGGTTTCGGCCGAAACCGAAATTCATATAGACACGTTAAAATTTACATTATTCCCTGAAATTTAGTGATTTTGCTAGATTTATAAGGCAACTTAAACAACTTAACTTTCTTTCGTTGTGTTTTCCTCTTTCAATCTGGTTAATTAAATTAAGAACAATAATTTAATTGGTAAAAAGTTGTATTTGGATATATTATATCCAAAACTACTAGTACTGAACTTCAAGTTTCAGCCAAGCCAAAACCAAAACCGTGTCCGAAACTAGTTTTTTGTTCAAAATCAAAAACTTGGTTACTCATTATTTTCTGTTGCATAGATATTACAAAGACATTCAGTGTGCCTTTCTCACTTTCTCATTTTGGTTCATTCATACCTAGCACATGAAATATAAATCATCCCATATTGGGAATATCTTGCAGTTTTTTGTTTTTTTCAACAACTCGAAAATTTATGAAGAGTAAGTTCTATGGTATAATGCATAGCCCATGATAATCCAGGGCTTTTTCAATTCTAATTTGGGCCCAGCCCCAACAAAATGATAACTGTCCATAATTTACTGAAGTACTGTATTTTTTACTAAGTACTATGCAAATAAAGCCCATTTTTATTTTGATTTGATCCTTAAATGGGGACGGGGTAAGTATTTTTTTGTTTTTTGTGGNTGACATTTCACTGAATGACACTCCATGAGTATCACAGATTAAGTTTTAGTCTATTTGTGGTTGAAAATTTTGTCTCTCACTTCAAGTCCAATAAATAAATTATTTATTAAACATATTTTATTTTAGGTTTTCCTAGTTGTTGTTTTTCTTCCTTCCCTACCAGCTCTTGAAACACCCTAATCCCCATGTATTTGAGCTTTGTGCAACTTAACAAGATACTCAGGTCATTAAGAGTTTTATTGCTTCTCTGACCCCTTTAAAATGAAATAATTTTTTAATTTCTGTAATGTATCTTGGGCCCTCAATAAAATGAAGCACATCTGGTATAGTATCATTTAATAAACTTCAACTTATTTTTATAGAGCAAATTTTTAGCATGATTGATTTACAGGGAATTAAAATTTTGATTAGACATTGCATAAATATAGAAGAAAAATGTTTTTTCAACAGAAATGACAGCTGTAATTGAAGAATTGCTCAAGGAAGTGGCTTTGCTAGCTGGATCTGAAGAAAGTGTTTCCAATGATTCTCCTGAACCACTTCTAACTCGTTGTCAAGCATTGAGACACAAAACATCATCAAATGGAGTTGAATTCGTGGTGGAATGTGACTCTGATGGAAGGTATGATGCCATGATGTATTAAAACCAAAAAAATATTTTGTAAATCTACTTCATTATAACTCCCATAATTTTGTCTTTTTCTGCAAATGATCCAAAAAATTATTCTTAAGAAGCATTTTTTGTTTGTAGATTTTCTTCTCTTCAGTGCTACAGTAGAATATCTGACAAATTCCCAGAATGTTGGTGTGTTGATGAAGCAGGAAATCAACTTCCCAATACAACAACTTTCAGAAGAGGAGAAAAAATATGTTGTAAGTATTCACAAAGAAATCCTTTGTTTGACCAAAATAAATAATAAAATTTGTTTTTAAAACACTGTGAATTATCTTTATTTCAGTACCCACTCCAATTCGTGATATTAATGTGACTCTGGGATTCTATGGTCATTATGATACCTCCAGCAAAGATCAAATGGAGAATGAATTGAGATTCATTCTTGGCAAACTTGGAGCTAAACTGAGAAATGATGAAGTTGCTGTACTGAATTCTCCGGAAAAAATGATGATGTTTTTCAAAATCATTGGAAACAATAAAGTAGATGTTGCATACCATTTAGAAGAAATGGTAAATATCTCAATAAAATTATTTTCATTCTTTATTTCATAGGTTGATGTTATCGAATGATTACTTATGCATTGCTTTATCAATTTTATATGTAGTTTTTTATTATACCACTATTTTATACTTGATTACATTTTAAAATCGTTGTGACAAATTAACATACTTACTAACAATTTGTGTTTTTTTGAAAATATTTTTTATCCATTTTAAGCACTAAAAAAATATTTTTTGTCCATTTCAACCACAGAAATTCATGCACTGTTTCATAATCATGAAATTATTTTTTAGGTGAAATCTAAAAGACTGAAATTGGATATTGGTGATGGTATTTTGGCAACTGCAGACATAACTATTTCACGCTTTGTTAACAACTTGGCCGATGAAAGAACTAATGAAGTTACTGTTCTTGATAGAGTTATAGCCTTGGAACACCGTGAAGTTGTATCTCAATCAACAGTTTCTGAAGTGACCCCATATCAAACAGCTATCATAATTTTAGCTGTAAGCTCTGCATTTGTCATTTGCATTTTGGTAGTGCTCATTGCATTGTACCGGCGAAAGATGGTGGTAAGTACATTAATTTATTATTTGTGCTATATTGAAATAGTTATACTTAGTTTACATTATATTTTTAATGTACAGTTACAGTAAAATCATCAAAAAATTTTAAAAATTAAAAACCATAAGAAAAAGAGTTGTAAGAAAGTATTTCATGTTTTTAATGCATTTTGGCAATAATTTACACTGTAGATTTGCAGAGTTTATTATTTTTATTAAGACAATAAATATTCACAGATGTCTTCTGGTAGTATGGGATCCGGAAATAAAGAGAGCAATATGGACAAGCATTTTCTATCCCAGAATGCACCGATCTACGTTGTATCACTTCCACCCAAAGCAGAAAGTTTTCCTCGAGTAGGGTTGTCTTCAGCTGAAAATGAGTATGTGACTGCAAAGGATGTGCAACAAATGCAAGAAGAGAAAAATGAGGTGCTTGAAAAGACCACTGAATGCGAGAGGCTATAAGCTCACAAAAAATGAAAGAATGAAATGCATAGAAGTGTGACTACAATTTTGGTGATTGGAAGAGGAGGAATTTTGAAATGCCAAAAGAAATTTATTCAACTGACAGTGTTTAGTAGAAACAGCATTTGAATAATTTTCTTCTTCTTCTTCTTTTTTTTTTGTCCTCTTCCATGAATAATGCACCACAGTTAGGGATTATGAACCTATGAAAATATTGATAGGCATTATGGACTCACATAAATGGTTACCAAATATTCAATTGCCAAGTATTGAAACCCCAATTTAGATTGGTAATCACAATTCTTGAGCTCTCTCACTCCTTTAAAGAGTAGTAAAAAAAAGTAACTTTGGAAGTTAAATATTCTGAATTAGAACTTTTCTAGAAATTTTAGATAGTTCAGTCTGTATGTCAAACTAACAAAAAATTTGTTATTTATATAGCATGAAAGGGAGCAAAGTTAGTTGTCACTTCTTTTTCCTGCTCAGACTAATTAAGCTTTAATGGTATGATTTCTTTGTTTCCGCACCAAGTTTAAAAAAAAAATTATTTGCACTCTTTCTGAACATCAGTTTCTCCAATTTTTATTAGTATGATGTAATAATTCATTTAATTGGTTGATTTAATCTTTTTTACATTTAATTGAGAATTTTTCATTTTACACTTAAGAGTCATACTTCCATGAGTGAATTAAATGCAGTATTTCCTTCAAACAAGTAAGAAAATTAGGAAATAATTTCAATATTATATCTTAAATGAGAGTAGTTTACAACACTGTTGTAACTGTGTTACAAAAACCTTGTGTTATTGTTATTAACAAAATATATCATATGGTACACTTTCCAAGAGATGTACTCAGAAGAGGAAGTCATTTAATTTATACATTTTTTTTATTGAAAGGAGTTCAGTTTTATTTGCAAATTTTTCTGTATTTATGTTGTAAATAAATGAATGTGTGTAACATGGTTTTATTTGTTAGAGAAATTTCCTAGGTTTAATTTAATAGTTGTTAATTTAATGAAGATAGTTATCTCAAACAAATTGCTGAAAGCAACAAAAATAGATTTTGACGTAAGCTATCAATTTTTGATAAGTTCATTAAAATTACAGAAATTTTTAGAAACAAATATTTCCATGTGATTTTATAATAATATAATGTAAATTGATGAATTATGAATAAATCATTTACCCATTGTAAAATGCAAATTAATTAACCTAATTATGAACTTCAATGTAATACCATCGCCATACCTTAGGTGTATCTGGGAAGGGCACCTAAACCCCTACTCCCCTAAATATTCAAAAAACTGAAAGGAAAAAAATTAAAAGAAAAATAAACATTTTCCAGCTGTAAATTAAACATTAAACATATGGTCAATAAATTCACATGTGAATCTCATTTTATTAAATTGTCATATCTAACTGAAAATAGTGTGAGGCAACATGCCACCTCCTGTCCAAAATTCTGACCACACCCTTGTGTAGCACATAATAGGTATAATTTTTACCTGGGTAGATCCAGACAGGGTTCAAGATTATGGCAACCTTATCAGGTGAAAGGACTTCAATTTTGAAATAAATAGTATATTCACTCATATAAACTCTTGTAATGTGTTTATAATTAAGTATATTAAACAAGAAAGGATATGCATGAAATATTTCATAGTTTGAAGTGGATGGAAGAAAGGAGGTTCAGGGTGAAGAGGGGTCACCCTCTTTGTACCTCCCTTTGGATATGCCATATGCACAGTCCCTAGCTCCTACCACCTTCCCTAGTCCTTTAGTCTTCCTATGGAATATAAAGAATGGGAATGCTTTACTCAAGAATCTGTGCGAAGAAGATCATTTCATTCATTTGGAAATGTTTCAATATTTGAGATGCTGTTTCTCTGTGTTCAGAGTCAAAAATTTGTTTTTGTTTTTCTTGAACTTTAAAATAGCACTAAAACACATATTACATATTTCTTTTTGTTTCTCTTGAGCTTTCAAGTAGCACTAAAACACATATTTCCGCTTGCAAAGAATAATAAATGATTCAATCTTAGCAGTTACGAAAGCAACATATCAAGAATATGACAAATTATTAGCATGACATGACAACTTAAAACCACACTTCAACATTTTTACTCATTCATTACATAAAATTTTTGGGGGTTGTTTGACTTTTTACCAACATGTAATGTAAAATATTAAGAATTATATTCTTTGCAATCCATAAATATGAAAAAAGAATGAGATGGAAATGAGATGTGATGTTTTAAAGTACATTCTGGGGGTCTAAAGGGATTCTAGCTCCTCTTTCAACCTCAATTTTAAAATTATTTCACAGGACAAAAAAAATTGATTAATTGATAGTTTAGAATTGAATGGTTAGGTTTCTGGTCTACAGGTCAACTCAAAGGCTATTTTTACTTGAATTGTATGATGAACAAACAATAATGAAATATTAGATTAGGACATTTAGGTTCATTCATTTTTGAAACTTTCTTTGTTCAAAGCAGTGGCGCAACGATTCCTTCCGGGGCCCTCATGTAGAATTTTATTGGGAGCCCCTGAAAATGGTTACAAGGAAAAAATAAGAAACTCACAAAAAACGTCATACATTGTCAAAATAAACCATCCGTATCTTTTATCTCTATTTACAAACAGCATCTTCAAATATATAACATTTTGCTGTGCATATTGTGACATTCTCAATGGGTTTTTTTAAACATAAATAATGGGCCCCCAAATTGTCAGATTACAAATTTGACAAACTCATATTTGACATATATCTAGGGGTCCCTACTTTAAAATATTTCATTAAAACTTTATACTCAACAATATATTTCTTAAAAAAAAAACTTAGTTGGTTGCACCAGCTGCACTGGTGGTAGTTACGCCACTGGTTCGAAGGTATTCTGGGCAGTGGATTAGTTTACGACTCGTCGCTAGCATGAAGTAAAATACGCGAAACTTTTAGCAAACAACTCCCGGTTCGAAGTTCGAAATTTTATTCCGAGAAACTGTGGAAAAATATGCGAGGGGTGGTATCTATTAAAATAATGAATCTCGAATTCAGTGTTGTTTAATAATGGCGATTTATCATCAATACTTTGCAAATAATCTATAGTTTAATAATAATGCGTAAGTGTGAAATTACTTTCTTGTGTTTTATTTAATACAAATTTGTTGGTTTTATGTTAATATAATAACACGTACCGAACTATTTTTATTTTTAGGAGTGTGTTGAAATGTTAAATCCGCCTCTGTCTTAGCGCCCTTGATCGACATTGATGGGTTGGTTCCTTGCTTGCTTCCGGAGAGTAAATTTTTTTTTTTTTCCTCCCAAGTGGTCATATGCAGCTTGTACGTGCTTTTTTGAAAAAGAAGGGTTCTAATGACTTTTACGTTGACGAGCCCTAAAGACTCACAAAAAAATTTTTTGACGAAGTTTGTTATGAATGTAAAATGTAAAAATGAATATGCAAATTCATCATTTTCCGTTTACCTTGAAAATTCGACCAATGACATTACAAAAAATTATTTTTAAATGGTTTTAAAAATGCTTCATACAGTGGCAGATCTAAGGGGGGTGGGCGAAGGGGTGATCACCCCCCTCCCAAGACTCTGACTTGATTTTCTAAAATACATAAAGTAGAATGTTAACGAACTCGTTAATTATTTTTTTTCATTTGATTTGCAATATCTAGAACCCTGTTCTTAGTTAACTTTGCCGGGATTTACAATACTTGTCACGATTTATCCTTTTCATTGCATTTCGTCCCGTATGGGAAGGATTTTTATATGCAGTGCAAAGTTATTGTATGCAGAAGTGCAGTTCAAACGAACTACGCAAATACAACTGCAAGGCTGACAACAACAAAAATACGTCCGCTGCCATAAATGTATTTTATTTCCTCTGTTAATAAAACGAGTGATTCCTCGGAAGACGAAACTATAGTTGACAAAATTTCGCTCCGCCTCCCAAGATAACTTGCTGGTTCCGCCCCTGGCTGCATATAAAGTTTTTTTTAGTGAATTAAATTTATAGTAAAACATTTACTAATAGTGTGTTCACATATTAATGTTCATTATGAGAAATTAATCAAAAATTTATTTCATTTTATTACTTAAAATGGGAAGCATGTATATGGATTTTTTTGCGAAACATTTTCTTCCAGGAGAGGACTCCTCTGCATTCTTCGGGACCTTCACCTGGCAAAAGGCTGGTCCACCACCTTCAAATACGTACCTCGCGTTAACTCACACAAAAATAGAAAAAGTATTACTGGATCCGTCTCGAACCCGTTCGGAAAAAAATATCCACTTATGAAATACATGCCCAGTGGTCAGTGTTTTGTGTTCAGAAAAATTATTATCTCACCAAATATATTTTTAAATAATTATTATCCCCCTGAAAATTTTCTTATTCTTGCCAAATCGAGTTTAGTTAAAAAGTAATTCTTGTCTTTCAACATAAAAATTCTCGAAATATAATAAAATAGGAAATGAAGTACAATCCAATGGATGGTTCATTCATTTTCACGTTTGGAGTGAACGGTTCATTCAATGAGTCATTTTATGAAAATCGTTCCTGTCGTGAGCTGTCAGGAGCATGGGCCCCTTACACTTGCAAGCGCTTGCTCAACACATATGTGTCAAATATGAACGTGATCTAATCCGTCAAAGGTGAAAATGGTAATGTGTCGGCGACAAGACACACTTTTTGGGTTGGGCTGTCCCCAGGAATTCGAAGGATTGTGACTTGGAAGTGGTAGAAGATCTTCGGATTTTTTTCAGTATTTATTCGTTTATCAGCCGAGGTCATCCGATATTAGTGCATGATATGGAACTTTGTGGTGTCGTTACAATTCAAAGTGAACGCAAGTGAATTCTCTAATATGGACTGGGAAATGGGTCACTTCCAAAATAAAGGTGATGAAGTTGAATATCTCAGGCAGACTATCATCCATCTTCAGAAACAGTAAGTTTGTACTGTGAAGTTGTTTTTAAAATCTGATTTTGGTAGTGCTGATGATTATGCTATTTCAAAAGTTCTCAAAGAGTCTTTGTAAATCAACAATTTTGTTTCTAAGATCTATATCTGCTTATTATCACTCTTTGTGTGTATAGGTTGGAAGACACAAAAGAACATGTTATAAAAGTAAACAATGAATCTGAAGAATTCAAAGAAAGCTCACTTCTTTTAGAGAAAGAGTTGGAAAATTCTCTGGAGCAAACAGAAAAGAAAAATAATGAACTTCAGTATCAATGCAATAAACTTACCATGGAGTTGGAAGAAATGAAGGTTTATAGAGCATTTCTTAAGTTTTCTTTTACATGTGTTACTACCTTGACTTATAGAACTGACATTAATATTATCATTATTTATATTGTATATATTGGAAGTATTATTATATATTATGAATGTTCATATATTATCCACTCAGGACACATCTGAGTAGGCATTTCTCCACTCAAGACAAACAAAATTTCTTTTAATAGTTAAGCCTACTACAAAACACTTCAGAATAGTAATACAATTACATTGTTTGGATAGACACATGGTTTTCATTGAAAACAATATGTCAATCTGAACAATGTGACTGTATTACTTTTCTGAAGTGTTTTGTAGTCAAGGTCTGGTAATTTACAATGTATGCATTTCAAAAATTGTCTCCAGAACACGTTTCCTTTAAAAATGAAAAGTGAGGGCACATCATTCCACTGCATTCCACCCTTAATACACCACTGCATATTATTAATAAATCGTGTAAACTTGGATGAAGTTTAAAGAATTGTTCTTGTTTTATCACTTGAGGGAGTGGATTATTTTTTAATATTTTATTGATTCTTAAAGTTATTTAATATTTAAAATTAGTTTTATTGAAAACAATTCAATGATATCCTATTATTGTAGGGAAAGTTAGAAGAAGTTAGAGCTATGTGCAGGACACTTAGCTCAGATATATTAAAATGCAAAGAAATAGATGCTGAACGGTCTAGTCATATAAGGCACCTGGAGCAGGAGAATGATGACTTGGAGAGAGCATTAAGGTAAAATTATTTATTTGTCTCACTTCTGGTTTCAAAAATATGTTGAGAAATAAAACAAACATTTCTTTCAAGTCATGTGTATAACTTGCAGAGTTCATAAAAAAGTGTGCTTAGAAAAAAATTATGATTGACATTTATTTGTTTATATAATCAAATTATCATTTTTTTGTAGTTGTATCCATTTCATATCGTAATAATGATTGTCCTATTCTGTGATATTGCAAGAGTGTCTGATATTCCTAATGGAGAGCTACTAATTTTGTATATCTAAATGTTAATGTTAGAAATGGGTGTTTGAATAGGTCACTCTGAACTGTAAATGTGAAAATAATATTTATGTATAACATTTGTCATTCAATGAGTAAGTAATATTTTGCATTGAAAAAAAAGTTCTATATTTTGATATACATAGGGAGTGAAAATGTTTGAATAAAAAAGAAAAATATGTCAGCAACTCCCATTGGATGATATCATGTGAATTGACACTATTGATAATCACTGCAAATTACAAAAAAGTTGTTGTGAAATAGACTTTGTTCATGGTACATTGTAAAAAACACACAATACTTTCTAATTTTAGACACGTCTTTCCTATCCTCATGTGCATTAATGATAAGTACATAAATATTGCTGAAGTATTTTTGATATTTACAAGACTTTTTAAAAGAATAAATAAAAGAAATCACAAGAATTTGATTTTAATTACAAGACATTGCAAGAAATTACAAGAAATTGATTTTAATAAAAGAACTTAATGAGAGGTTCAATTTACCAATAAATGTTGTATTCCATATAATAATTTTGGATGATATAAGTGATGTTAATTTCTCTTATCCGTTGTCACACCAGTGTTATAATAATCTAGATACCGATTAAATTCACTTTTTTATGCATGTTGTTTTTGATCCTTTTTATTTATAATAATTTATTTCTAACTGTATGCAACCTTAACACGGTTGTATGCATTACTCTGTAGCCCCATCCTGGCCTGGGTTTTTCTTAGGTTTTCCTCTGGGTAGTGGTGTATTTTCCATAGGTGAGATTTAATACATTTGTTATTATTAATCTCAAATTTTGACTGCATATTTTGGAATAATAAATTTATAACAGTATGTATTTGATTAGATTTGTTTTATAAGTATTAAATCCACCACTGCCCTTGGACCCTTGGTCGGAATTGGTGGGATGGTCCCTTGCTTGTTTCCCAAGAGTAACTTAGTTTATTATCCCCCATGTGGTCATATGCAGTTTGCAACTGCGTTTTTGACAATAAAGTTTATTTAATAATATTTAATTTTTTTTTAAGAGCGGCCAATGACTGTAAAATGCATATAGAGCAACGTCTGGATGAAGTACTAGAAAAGGATGCTTTACAAGAGAGTGAACATGAAGAAACATTGATTTTGGTCCATCGATTGGAGGAACAAAATAAAGGTAAGGAGGTAGAATAAAATAAAAGTAATTCTACATTACTTGATGCTTATCATTGATTCAATTCCACATGTTTCACAAAGGACGAAGAAATTATGTGTTTGCTGTCTGATTATTATCCACATATTTTTTGTTTTCATTCTTATCTTTGATTATTCTATTTATTTGATTAACAGGTTTTGAGCCCAGTTTCATAAGTATTCTCCTTAATATATACAGTTCACATGAATATAATTAAATATATTAAGTAACAAAGTTTTTGATTGATTCTTAAACTATACATATTGGCACTATGCAAGAGTGGATTTGATTTATATTTCCTAGTCTCAGTAGTTGGAAATCAGAGAACGATATCCATATGATGTCCTGGGGTTTTGTTCAGCGAAGGGTTTATTTCTTCTCGATTCATGTTGATTTGAATTGCAAGAGATATTAGAATGTAAAGGGGGACCATTAAAGTAGTTATTTACTATCTTATACAGTATATAAGCATAATTATATTTGTGCTCATATTTCTTCTGTGTACCCTATACGTTAGAGAAGATATGTAACAACTTTGTCAGGTGAAAATGACGATGAGCCAGGAATCGAATTTCCCAGGTTTGATTCCCAGCTCGCTGCCAATTTCACCTGACTGAAAGTTATCATTATATTTTCTGCTGATTCCTGACTACTGAAACTAGAATAATTGACTATCTCAGTATAATCATGTGTAAAACAAGAATTTGACAAATTACATTTAAATGCTACGTATATACAAATTTATGTTGTACATTTTCAACTCGCTTGATGTGACATTTTATTTCAATATTAGCCTCGACATTTCACTTTGTTATTCATGTTGGGATTGGATAAACTAAGTTGTTGCATAACTAGGCTTAATTTGTGTGTGTACTTTGTACTACAGATGACAATTTTAAAAATTTGTTTTCCCTTTAGATCTGGAAGATGAACTAAGGAGGAGACAAAGACTTTCATCTATGGAAAAATCAAGGTGTGAATTGGTGAAAGAAAGCAGATTATCAGTGGAGTCACAAACCAATGTTGTACATCCGTTCAGGAGCAAGGTCAGCCGAGCTCTCCAGCGCACACGCGATATGGGTCGGTCGCTCAATTGCATGGCCCGGGACAATGAATGAGGCTGTGCTTTTAGTGTATATTCATTAAACGTAATTGCAAGAGTCAGCAAGAATTCGATATACGGATGACGTATTTTTACTAATAAAACAAAATGTTTTCAAACATAGTTAATTTATGATTATCTGAGAATGTTAGAAGTATATTTTCTAGTCGTTTTTATGAGGAAAACAAAAATTTGATAAATGTATCTCTTAAATTGCAGTAAACCACACTGCAAGGTTTTTCATTCAATATAATGCCATTAAAAAAAAATTTCTCAGAGGAAAGTGTAAACTTAACTTTCATGTTTTCCTCAAATTTGTTGAAATTTAAGATAATTTGTATGAAATCACAGGGTTAGCTTACTGAGAAACAAATTTTTCAGAATGTTTGCTGACTCGTGTTAAGTTGCATGGAGATGGTTTAGTCAGTAGGTGCAGTTTCCAAACCTCTCCTATTTCTGTTATTTTTCCTGAATATATGGTTTTCCTGTGCCTTTCTTTTGGGGGAAATTTATGATCATTTCATTCTGATATGCTACCTCTGCATGGTGCTGAACAATTTTAGTCTTAAAATGTTTTTTTGTTCATTGTCAATTATTGAGATTGTAGGCTTCCATATGTTATATAAACTTCCAGTGATTTAGTACTTTTTCGTAAATTATAAGTTCTATTGCAAGTGCTAATATTACATAAAGCTCAAGGCGACTAGAAGGAGTTCTCAATTTTTTTTAGCTAAATTGAAGTTGGTTACAGGTTTATGAAATAATTTATTTTCAAGCAGACTTTTTATACTTAAATTAGAATGAGATATTTGTTGGAGTTGTATTTGTAACCACTTGCATTACCAGAACTTATAAGATAAACCCTTATCTAGGTATTTCTAGAGATTAATACTCTTTACCTGTTGTTCAGGAAAGAGTCAAGATACATATTAACATTTTATTGAAATTAAGTGACTATTTTAATGGCAGCTATGTGATAAATTTTATATTTATCATCTTAAATGGTACTGCTTTTGACTATGCTCCGGGAGAAGAATGTAAATACTTCTTCAATATCACATAAAGCAAACTACTATTACTAAGTATGTACAATCATAGTATAACTAAATGTTCTGCTTACCTCACATTGCTGCAGTTTAATAATACATCTAGTCTAATACAAAAGGAAATATTAGTGAGAAGTTAATATTTTAGAGAGCACAAACTACTTTTATATAAGATTCTTATTGACAATAGATATATGTTATATTTTTCTATAGAATTTACTCCATTGGATAACTGATAGAGATTTTCATACTGATAAGAAACCAAGATTACTAACAGCTTTTATGACTTCCTTTTGAGATGCATGCTTTTCCTTTATAGCATGTATGGTGCATGAATTTTCAGGTTATTTAATTGCCTTGCATTTATGAGAAGAAAATATTTTAGTAAACAGTTAGTTTGTGTGAAAACAAAACCATTCCTTTTACTGGTTGCAGTTGCCTTATTCCTTTTTATACCATTCCCAATATTAATGTTCATTATAAATTATGTAGTTTTTCTTTCCTTTTTTTCTTACAAACTCTCTTCATTGCTAATATTTTAAAGAAATGCATTAATTATTGATTTTGCAGACATATTACTAACTGAAAGGATGTTAAATGTTCATACATCTGAGAATATTTTCAAATGCATTTTAGATAAAACAAATTCTCTCATTTCCAATTCTATTAAATTACACGCAGAGGAACTATTCAGGGTCTTAAACCTGGTAAAAATGGAAAGTGCACTTGAACTCGAAATTTTTTTTACTTTGGACGCAAGTGTGCCAACACCAAAATGCTTCCCATTTCCGTTTGGAATGGGGTCTAGTTTCACATTATGGAGGAATGTTATTCTCACCTTGCCTTGGAGTTATCTAGGATTTGCTCGTCTTGCTACAAAGGAAAATTCTATGGTTTCAGCTACAGACTCCATGTGTTAGTTACAATTGAACACAAAGATATAAGGTCTAGATTTAGATGGTTGTTTTTCTTATCCTCCCGGAATGTTGTTACCATATTTATTAAGTATTGTGAAACTTAAGTAGTTTTACCAGATCCCGTAAGTTTGGAGACTAGTCAAGAACAGTTTTTCCTGGGGAGGATGGTTGGATAGCATCAGACAATCGCATTATATTGTGGTAATGTAATCTTTTTATCTTCTGAAGCAGATTTTTGTAACCGCACTATAATCACATTTAATTAGTGACTCCCTAGAAGCTCGAAAATGATTCATCATTAATTAAGGAACTATTTACATTTGTTAATTTTTTTCACCAGTTATAACTTCTTAGAATGGATTCAAGATACAATAAAACGTACAATAAGGTTTGAATTAATAATTTAGAATAACACATTCAACAAAAGAAAACGTTGGAAAAGTTGCTGAAGTGCAAATTTCTGGATTTGGAGAGAATTTGGAATTAGTTCAAAAAACATGAAAATAAACATACACCGCAATCTAAAGTAGCATAATTATTTATTTTCAGTTATCTACGATGGAGAATGTTATTTTAATACATTTACAGTTGTGATCCGAAATTATATTACATTTGTTTCATATCACATAACCTATTGCCAATTAACAATTTTTCCTTGATTCAATATTTAATTCGTAGAGAATAGATTAGTTAAAAGGATGTGTAACTGGGAGAAACGGCTCAATGTTTTCTAATCATTGCTCACATATTTCAGAATAATTTTACTGAAGTAAAAAGCTCAATTTAATTGTAAATTTCATCACATAAACTAGCATGAGGTATAAATACATTCATGTTGTGAGATACTAAACACACAGTCATACAGTTTATTGGAGTCAAACATAAACAAGAAATATACCAACACATTACTCAACCTGTAAAGGGGGGAAAAAAAAAAAAAAAAAAGAATAGTAATACAATTTATTTCCAGTTTAAGGCAATATTAAATAGCACCCATAAAAATCAAATAATTTATGTTCATACAGAAAAGACCACAGATGGAACATTTACATAGTTCAGTAACACAAAACAAAGTGATAAGCTGTCAGATAAGAAGTGGAACGTCTTTGAATAGATAATCCAACATGTATACATCCAAAAGTTTACTCAATAAATAACTAAATACCTAGCGATAACAAGTTCATTTAAGTTTTAATTCCAATAAATTAGTCACAGTAGAAACACACAATACACAAACAAAACATAAATAAGTGCAAATTAATTTGCTCCCCTTCCACCAAAATATTAACCGATAAATATTCTATTTTGCTCGTCCTCGCATTCTGAAGAAAGTTGTGGAATAATGCTCAATAAATTATTTCGATAAGTTTTAAATAACCTTGACCTTCAGTAACCTATAAAAGAAAGTAAAATATTCAAATAAATTATTAATGACACTAGAGCTAATACAATAATAAATAACAATGTACAAAATTAATAACATGACTATAGGTAATGGCATTATCATTCCCTGAAATATATATCTAACTTAATCAAAAAACTGAAATAACAGTAAAATTGTTGTTTCCATATTGACAACACAACTCAAAACAAGGTTTCATTTATATAATCTGAAATGTTTTTTCTCTGAGCATTTCAAAAGCACAACTATCAGGATTTTCTTTCTGAAAAATTATTCCAAAATCAATTTATATTTCAATTACACAAAGGTTTGATTTTCTACATTAAAGAATCACGTAATGACTGTTCACTGCCCCTGATAAGAACATTCCAGTTTTTTCTCTTTCATATCAATATCACTAAGATCAAACACACCCTAGTCACAACCTTCATCATCAAAGCACTGGAATAGATACACTACACTTCTTAATTGACTTTCTCGATTATAAATTTATAAGACCTAAACAGCTAATAAGTTCACTATGAGTTTGTTTAAAAAAGTGAATTATACTGTGGTGCAAGTACAGTAGATAGCTCAAAATTCTTTTGCTTTAATGAAATAAATCATGATATCTGAAAAAAAATGTTGCAAAAATTATGTCAGAAAAAACTGTACCTTATTAAATGTTTGCGAATACTGTTCATTTTTTCTTATTCTTAGGTTTCGGTGGTGGTGCAACTACTCCTCCCGCAGCAATTAGCTGCTCCTTTAATTTTTGAAGGATTGTTACTTCTGGTTGCCATACTGATTTATCAGCACCACCACTTTTTAATTGACGTATCTTGTCACCCTGAGAAAATTCAAATACAAAAGTTAATATGACATAGTAATATTTGGGGAACTCCACTGCTGCACCAACAATAACAATCTTTTCTTTCCAATACTTTTTCTCAAAAATCATTTTTAC
Source organism: Laupala kohalensis (assembly GCA_002313205.1). Classification (NCBI taxonomy): domain Eukaryota; kingdom Metazoa; phylum Arthropoda; class Insecta; order Orthoptera; family Trigonidiidae; genus Laupala; species Laupala kohalensis. The sequence continues at coordinate 282,741 of NNCF01127867.1, forward strand.
CATGTAAGAATAAGTGAAATGTGATCTATGAGAAGCACTGACACACATTTTAAAATAGACCTTATTCAACAAATCAGAATTACGAATTTAAGAGATTTATTTTTAGGTTGCTCCCTAGTCATGTAGATTCTACGAGTCATATCATGTATAGTAGAACACGCAAAGCAGTAATTACAAATTCTAGACAAAACTGTACATGTAATTAAATAATGGTACTTTAGATCCTGGAGACTTGTTGCAAATTTTAATGGGTGTTTATAGTTGGAGTGGAGTCACTACACTAAAATGTTCCCCAGCAAGCTAGGCCACACACTCCATGAAATTAAAAAAAAAATGCATTAAGGGGACTCTCGCTCTCATCTACAGCAGAGTAGTTTACAGGGGTAACACAAGCCTCTGAAATGTAATTTAATAAAAATGTAATCAATGTTAACTAATGCGGGAAAGAATTTTAAAATTAAATATGCTAAAACAAAAAAGAAAATTACAAAATTTATCTTCTTTATTTTTTTGCTTTACCCTAAATATCAGAATGCAACTTGTTATGAAAAACTACAAATAAGTGTTAATATTGACAATACATACAATGGAAGGAAGAAAAAGACAACTCATTAAATAAAACTGAGACTCACAAGCAAATGCATTTTCATATGATAATTAATCTATTTTCAAGTAAGAGGAATACTAATTGTGAGCTTCTGGAAACACTTCCAAAATAACAGACTTAAATTGTTTAATATATTTCTGACTTTTAAGCTAGTTAATATACATGCAATGTAACTCATTTGGTTTGCTAATAAGAAATACCTTTTGTTGGATATGCATGGATTTTTCAATTAACTCACTTAATTGGAGGAATTGGTCTGATGTTGACAGATTGATGTACATTACAAGAAGTAGAAGATTTCATCATTCTGACATTATTTATAGATACAAAAGGTGTTTTCGGCCACATGGCGGTCATCTTCAGTGCTGGGTCCTTTGGCAAGCGGTGGCTGAAAGCACCGCTTTGTTTTCTGCCATCGCTTGTCAAAGGACCCAGCACTGAAGATGGCGGCCAAAAAGCCTTTTGCATCAATAAATAATGACAGAATAACAAAATATTTTAGTTTTATTTCTTGTAATAACTCACTTAATATGGATAAAAATGAAATTTCATATTTAAGTTTCCAAGTCTAGTATTTTTGGTAGGAATGCACACATTCGTGAACATTTATTAATCATAGTATTTATTATAACATTTTCTATAATATTTATGTCAAAACACAATTTTGGAAAATAAATAAATTACAAAGGTTTTGTACTAGAGTTTGTTGTTGAAGCAAATATACCTTCTCCAAGATCCTCTGTCTGTGTATGAATATGCCTTTGAATTTGGAGTGGGAATACTTGGAAAATAAAACATTAAAGCACTAATTTTTTTATATGTAAGCAAAAACTTTGGCTTACTGTGGGCATTGCATGATTGATGGTAAGAAGAGGAAACTAGTAGATATTTAGATAGTGGAACACCATTTTACTCATGAAAAGAAAGCAATGATTACAATTGAAGTAAAGTATTTCATTTGATGAAGGAATTCTGAAGCCCACATGTATTGCAACAAATATTAAACAAGTACATCAAATGTTACCTAAAATGTAACAAAAAATTTTGATTATTTGATTTACAATTGTTTAAGGTTTTTAAATCTCAAATCACGTTCTTTTGGATGGGTTATCGTAAGCAAATATTCAGGAAGCTTTTAGGTTCAAATGATAATTGTATAATTACATTAAAATATAAAAAATATTTACCTGCAGTTGAATTTCTGCTTCTAAGCAGGCAATTTCAGCAGGATTCTTCGTAACTGAAGATGCAGTTTCTGTACTACATGGAATGCCATTAGTTGTAGGTTGCTGAGATGCAGCTAACTGTTTCTTCAATTCCTGCAAAGTTGCTTCCAAAGGTAACCACACACTTTTGTCTGCACCTTTCGCCTTCAATTGTTTTATTTGTACATCCTATAATTAATACAAAAATATTTATGAACACAAATAACCTGCAGAACATTCCATTACAATAAGGAGCCCAAAGGTTGTTTACTGCCTACCAGCAGTCGGTAAAGAAGAGTAGTAAATGATAGCAACAAAAATGTAATAGGTATATAAATAAATGGTTCAAAATCCAAATCTCTATACACAAAAATCTGGTCACTCATTGCATATAAAACTGGGGAACATATTCAGAAATATTCTATTACAAAATAGCTACCCAAAAATAGTTGCATTTCATCTCAAAATGAGTTCCATGACAGAACATTGAATAAATTGAGAAAAACTCACCTGCTTTTGGATAGCTGCTTCTAAAAATGCAGATGGAATGGAGGCTGGGATGGTTTTGACAGGAGAAGCAGATTTCTGACCACCTGCGAATTGCTGCTTTAACTTCTCTACCTGTGCCGTTTCAATTTTTGAGAAAATTGGTTTTGGCTGAAAAAAGGAAAGGTTTTATATGATACTGACGGTAGACCAGTGCTGAAAAAGGATTTTATTTCACAATTACACATTCCAACAAAATAAACAATACAAATAATTCTAGCTGATTCGAATATAGTTATTTGTTTGAACGACAGTTCCAAATAGATGACAAGATTTGTAGTATGGCTGAAAATATATTTTTCAGATTTACCGACAGAAATTCTTTAACTCATTAATTAACTTTGCGAATAAAAGCAAGCTGTCACTGACCATAGTTAAGGAACACTACTGTGACTTATTTCAACTATTCTTTTTACAACTCTAGAAAAGGAAATTAAACTTACTTTTCCTATCTGATGACCAGCAGGTAACAATTGCACCACCTCAGGTGTTAGAGCCAAAACATTCTTTGGAGCATTTAACTGATCAAGAATTTCTTGAGAAGTCTTGGGCATGTATGGGTGAAGAAGGACAGCCAATGTACAGGCTAAGTTACAACACAAAGTGATCACAGTTCCAGCTTGAGCTCTAGAACCAAGCAAAAACAAACAACAAAAATACTTATGGAACTTACAGTGGAGTTACTACGACAAATGTAACAAACGTATGGTCTCGAGTACACAAGTTCAAATCCCAATTCAGTCTTAAGCCTGAAGATAAGAATGCAGATACAGGGTTGCAAATATAGTTATATAGAAGATATCAAAAAATAATAAAAAAAGATGAGATTTTTTCAATTAATATTAGTAGAAAAACTGGTGAACAACTTAAATCAATCTTAAATTAGTAATGACAATTTCTGCTCTGCTTCTGACCATGACTGAGGAATATAGAAGCTATGATGCTAATAAAATTCAGGAAAGCCCAGTAAAAGTTTTTATGTATTATCATGAAATAGTTTTTGAAAACCTGAGAATTGTGGGTAAAAAGTTACTCATATTTGCAAGGAATTACACAGAACTAAGTCTTCATCAATACTAAATTTAATTATTCATTACATATGGTATCTACTTAAAAACTACATCTCACAAATGTGTATTGGATTGATCTATTCACTCATAAAACTAGATCAATATTATTAGTTACAATTTTAAATATTAATGAATCTTGAACTTTCTTCTCCTCAGCAGGTCTTTTCACAATATAATTTAGAAGGATTCATCTATTTACTTATATAACTAGATACAATATTTTACTTACATTTCTAAATATTAATGGATCAAACTTACTTTTCCTGATCAGTTCCTTTCACAAGGACCCAAGGTTGCTGAGATTGCATAAATTGGTTCCCATGGCGACTTACACTGAGAATGTGTCTCACTCCATCTCGTAAACGTGCTCTTTCAAGAGCAGCAGAATATGCTCTGAGCTCTCGGTTCACTTGGGCTAATAAAGCGATTTCCAGAACACCCAACTCCACTGGTCGAAGCACGCCATCATAGAACTTGTCAGCAAATGTTAATGCTCTAGAGAAAAAAAAAATTAAATGAAAATTAATATAATGCAAAATTGTACAACAATTTTTTAAATATATATTTATAAAGAATTTCATTCAATGAAGTCTTTATAACAAAGTATATTAAATTTTCACTCATGTCTTCACAAATATTAACCTTCTGATTAGGAGCACCCCTTTGGGAGACCTAATCCCCATTGTCACACCCAGCATGTGACAGAAAGGGAAATGTTCATGAAGATGTGTGTGAAAGTATAATTTAATATTAATCTTTCCCCAGATTAATATATAAAAAACTACAAATATTATGAGAAGAAAAAATGTAAGGGAAATATTTAATCTCCAATTGAAGAAAACTAGACTGATGATAAATATCAAAATATCAAAATTCCAGTGTGTTTTGTTGGTTCAGAATTCAGCACTGTTCCTAATGATTCAAGAAAGAAATGAGAGGAATGATAAATTTCCTGCACTCAGAGCAGATGAACCTCAGGAGACTATTTGCATAACACAACACACAAGCAGTAAGGTCATTGGGCAGGTTTTTCAATTAGATGGTCAAGTACATCGAGGTGGCTGAGTGAATGTTCACAATGATCATCGAACCAGATCTGATGATACTGCACAGAAGTTGAATATTAGCTAAGGTCCAAAATTTGCAAATGGTCACAAATAACTAATGTGCTCATTGGGCACTACAAAAACTGCCTGATTAACACAAAATGCTAGAAAAACATTTATGACGTTTTGAAAAGGAATATGAAGAGTTTCTAAGTTAAGAGTAAGAATAGATATGAGAGGACATTTTTCAAACAGATCATACAGCAGAGAATATGAATCCACCCTCACTCATAGTAATAAAGTTCAAAAGTTCCGTAGGAAACCTGATGATGTTTTGTGATACGACATGCTCCCTTTTGTTTCATTACTTTTTTCAAGGTGAAAGAATGGGTGGGTGAGCTTCTGAAAGATTTGAAATTCAAAATAAGCTATTAAAAAATCTGAAACACAAAGAGGCAAGGGAAAACTTTCTGAAGATATGATTTTGCTTCAGCTCAACCCTGTCTTAACTTTGCCATGGAAAAATATCCAGTGCAATCAAAAGTATCTTTTAGAGCTGATGGAGCACTGACCGTACAGTCTAGACCTAGCTCCAAGTATATATTTAAGACCTAGCTCCAAGTGCTCCTTTCTTACCCAAGAGGGGAACACGAGTGAACATATAAGATTTTTGTTGAATGGCAAGGTTGAGGAAATGATGCAAGGGTGCTGTGCATAATGCCAAAATTCTCATTTCAGGAGATAGAAAACTCGACAACGCATGGATCAAGAAGTGGAGGGATATTAGGCAAAGAAATAATAATAATACGGGCACTGCCAAATAACACAATAATAATAATAATAATTTTATTTACATGATAATTTTTTTTTTTTTAAATTCTTTCTTTTGCCAGACCTTTTTAAAGTTCCACAAGTATTATATGAAGCTCTTGAAAAATTTTTCAAGGAAACATTCATAGAAATTAATAGTTTATTTTAGTAACAATTTTTTAAGGTATTGTTTAAGTTATGAAAATATGTTAAAAAAAGAAGGAAAGACGGTAAAGATTGCCTCAAGAACATAAAAAATTCTCAACATCTTACCTGTTTATAAAATTACCAAGATTATTAAGCAGTTCGCTATTGTTTTTCGTAGCCAGATCTACCCAGCTAAAACTGGAATCTTGTGATTCTGGCCTAACATACAAAAGATAAAAACGCCACACATCTGAAGGAATACCAGTATTTTGTGCATCATTACCAAACACACCAACACCCCGGCTCTTGGAAAATTTCCCATCTTCATAATTCAAGTACTCTAAAATGAAAAATTTAATAATAATAATAATTCAATATATATAACAAACAAATCCACTGATATTATTGGTCCACACATATTACCTGTAGCCATAATATATGACACAACAGTATAACCTTGATTACAGGCTAATAATGTAGCAGGAAACATGATAGAATGGAATGGAACATTATCTTTAGCCATGAATTGGTAATATGTCACACGAGTATCAGGCTTGGGCTGCCACCATTGAAGCCATTCTTTCGTATATTTGGCTGTAATGCTCATGTACCCGATGGGAGCGTCAAACCACACATAGAACACCTGTAATTTATAGTACATTGTGTTATTCAAAACTTCATGATCAATTCTCATAGAGAATATAGCATTCATACCTTATTTTCATAACCCTCGAGAGGTACAGGAATACCCCATTTCAAATCACGAGTTATACATCTAGGCTTCAGGCCATCTTTTAACCAAGTACGAGCGATCACACGTGCATTGTTGGACCATCCAGCCCAGACCTTATCAATCCAATGGCGAATCAACGGTTCGATCTGCGAACAGAGATCCAAACAATTCAATCAAAGCACTTGACGGAAACTAAAAACAAAACCTGGTTTAGTAAAGGACAACAAAATAATGTTTACTGGATTTACCCACATAAACTCACCCTTTTTTATGAAAAAATTGCCCAAAAATCCATGGGGGAACTGCAAAAGGAGTTTAGGACAGGAGAACAGCTCATTTAAAGTTTTGTAGGTGAAATCAAGATTGGCCAACACGTAACGTAACACAAAGCCAATAGAAGTAACTTTTCAGTAGGGAAAGATTGAAATAATAAGAAATGGTGAACAATAATGTGATGGACAATCCACGATCGATGGCAGGATTTGACAGTCATTCGAAGTGAGAACCGAACTGGTCCATGTCATCCATGAATGACCGATTGGCATCACTGTCAAGAAACTGGGATCTTCTTTGACACAACGAAAGTCAGGCTATTAAAGAAGCTTCGACACTAACTTCAAACAGTGATTTCTAAATTATGCTAAGACACATGGAAATAAAGCAGCAACACCAGAATTTGAAGTAGAGCTGAAACCTGTGTGGATCGGGTGATGTCAAGAGAAGAAGTTGAACTACACCAGTTAGCTTTTCATTTTGAAATCCTTATGATACTTAACAGAGCCAACCATTTCACAAGGACTTATGAATGAGCATTTCCCTTTAGAAAGACATTGAATTTTACTCAATTTCTTTTTTTCTTCTAAGTTTTGCCTAAAATTAGAAGGGGACTATATTTGAGTAAATATGGTACTACGCATTACAAATAACTTATTGGAATTTCATTATTCATGATTATCAAATATAGGGTATGTTAACTATAAGTCAATCAATCAATAGTATAATGTTAAGAACAATTATAAAAACAGGATATAACAATTTTTTAATTTCAGATGGTATTGTCTGTTCTTCACTATTTTCTTTCCTTGAATATATTTTTGAAGCTTGAAACAAAGCTTTTAAAGTCTACATGGATACATTACTAAATCTTCTCAAATTTTTAGAAATACAACCACAATAAGTTTATTGCACAACTCATTAGTGCTCCCTATTTTCATCTATGACTGTAATGAATGGTCTACTTATATTTGTGTTTCCAAATATTTTAAAAAGAACAGCACAAGTGTTTGTATTCACTATGTTATAGACATTGAGTGTGTTCAGAATATGAAATCAAAGGACCATATTAAAGTAATTGACATCATAAGACTATCTAAAAGTTCAAAGCATAAACGAATAGAACAAAATAATTGGTAACAAACTGTGACCTTCCGATACTTACTTTGGGAAGATCAAGGAAAAATTGTTCAGATTTCTGTATCACAGGTTTAGACTGACATACTTTGCAGCGTGGGGATATCAACTCTACGGCATTAATTAAATGCCCGCAACCATCACACTGATCCCCACGAGCATCTTCATATCGACAATATGGACAAGTTCCTTCAACAAATCTATCTGCTAGATACCTCTGGCATTTTTGGCATAAAAGCTGATCCATATTTTGTGTACTTGTGAAACCATTTTCTCGTACAACTTTAAATAAATTCTGAACTATTCTGAAAATAAATAAAGGATAATTTTTTTGTTATTCTGGATTTGCTCAAGATGTGCTTTCATAATTTGTTAAATAATTATACACCATCTTTGATTATTAGAAGAAAATCACAAGAAATGGTTTGATTTACTTCATTTCTATGAAAATATTTTTGTCTACTTATAAGTTAATTATAATATTATTTTTACTAAAATACACAGAAGAAACACAACAGTTGTTATGTCACAGAATTCTTTACTTCTGAGAATCATTCAATTTACTCACACTAATTCACACTGGCCACACAAGATCACAGACCACTTTCAGTCAACTTAAATATTCCATAAAAAGTGTTCAGTGATGCCACACATAAGAAACAAAAGGAAAAGAACTTTTTGTCATACTTAGTCTGCTCTGGAGTAGTTGTTCGGCCAAAATAATCGAAAGAAATGTTGAACCATTTATATACAGCATCATGGATACGGAAATATTTGTCGCAAATCTGTTGAGGTGTCAGACCTTCTTCCAAAGCCTTTGTCTCTGTTGCAGTGCCATATTCATCAGTGCCACATACATACAAGGTATTGTGGTTACATAATCTACAATACCTGTAAAAAGAAACAAAACAATTTTATTTTTTAATATAAATCTTGTAAGACAAAGACATGGGTTTCTGTGGATGCATTTCAAGTTAAGATGTCTCAATGTAGCAATGCCTGAAAGAACATCTTGACTTATCACATGAAATTTCATCTCTCTGACCAGAAGTGAAAACATTAAACCATACTTAAAAATTTCGTACTAAACAGTCAGAACACTACAGTATTTTGTTTCTCCTAAAAATTAAAATCTTTTAAAGAACTAATATAACCTTCTTAGTGCTATGACAGGATTTTGAATAAATAGCTGATTTTGAATAAAGGCAAGTAACTGGGTGTATTTATCATAATAAATTCTGGCACTACTTTGATATAGGAATATGTTTAACATATTATTAACTTATTCGGATCTTACTGAAATGAAGTCAATAACTGAAAAGAATGTACTCTTTAGTATTCATTTCAAATAAGCTGGTAATACACAGACAAGCAAGTTGATCTATTACATTAATACGTCTGGTTCCAATCAACAGCATTATTGTTTAAAAAAAAAAAATAACAAGAACTTCAATTGACATTCAGCAGTAAGATTGAATTAATGCACAATATAATATAAAAAATTAATGCTACTTTTAAAGAGCAACGTTCCAAAGAAAGTGACATATACAATATTCCATTTAAAGAAACAATAAATTGTATTATATTCTATGATTTGAAATATTTATGTTGTTACACTTTAGTTAATAAATACCTTGCAAATACATCAGCAGACAAGACACATCCTATTATATTTCCTAAGTGAGGTACATTGTTGACATAAGGTAAAGCTGAAGATATAAGGATATTTTTTTCTCCCGGTACTGGTAATCTAGCAATAAAAAATATAATTAAAATAAATTATTAATCACACAACATAAAAAATTGAAATTGGAAATAGATTTACTTACACTGGTTTTTGTTGCTGTTTCGGTAACGGTCGACATGAATTTCCAGTACACCATGCTTCCTTAGCAGCTTCTAATTCAGCCTCAGATAAAGGTGCCTCCTTTGGTAAAGCAGATGGCTGTAACCAAAATTAAATTTAAAATTATAGCCTAAATAATCAAGAATATTTCCATATCTATGTAGTTAATGCCAGTATCAGCAACATTGATACCTGATGGCAAAACCAGTAAAGACTTATTAATTCTGATTGGTTTTCAATTAAAATAAAATCAGTGGTGCTTCATCAGACTGGAGACAGACATTTGGGTCACAAAGTATTTCTTTTTCATTGCCTCATTAGTTTAATTTCATTCTCTATACAGAGTACATAATTTTTATAATGATTGTTATAATGCTTGTCTCTCTATAATGTTTACTCTGATATTAAACGGCCTCCTCACCTGTTGAACATGTTAATAAAAATCCAAGAACTAATACACATTCTAGTTTCTCTTGCAAAGGTTTATTATTATTATTATTATTATTGTTGTTGTTGTTGTATTGCAAAGTGAATTTGTACTTCCACAATGCCAACATGCATTTCAATAAATAAATCAGATAATTCAAAAAATTCCGTAACGCCTTAAGAATATTGAATACATCCATTCTTAGTCAAAAAAGCACTCATAATGCAAGTATACAGCTGTATAATGTGTTACCACTAAATCTTAAAAACATTAATACACTGAACCCATTCAAAACAAAACTCAAACAATTCTTATAACAGAAACTACTACAGTGTACAAGAATTCCTCAATGACAATAGCTAATGTATGACATACAATCTGTTGCAGGTAATCATTCGAACAAGGTGCAGAAGGTGACTGATGATGCAGGAATATATCTAACAACATTAAATCACAGTTTAAGCATAAATATAGACTTTGACATAAATTAATAAAATAAAAGTAAAATAATAGAATTCCTACCATAAATATCTAATAACTGTAGCCTTAATAAATATTAATATTGTGTAATAGTAGAAAATAATTGTATTTTATGTTAACTTTTACTTAGTCTAAGTTAAATGAATATGGTTAAACGTATCAAAATTATTATATCGTTTTTATTCTTATATGTAACTATTATTAGTACTATGACTCGCCATACATCATTGTTATGATATATGTGGTTCAATAAAATATTATTATTATTATTAATATACGCCTCATTGAAATATGGGGGGAGGTAGCGCCAGGTTAAAGCGCGCTCAATCGCGCTCTACAACGCAGCAACGAACTGTGGATTTCAACCAATAGTTCGCAGCGTAAAATTTAATCACCCCGAGAACGATTTCATCAACAAATTACTGAACATAGTTATTACGATTTTATACTTAAATATCGGCAAAATCAGATAACCGGCTTGTTTAACAGTACATGTGAATTAAAGGTAAAATCTTACGAATACGGGTAATAAATAAATGTTACGCGATATTATTATGTCCATTTGCATAATTAAATATCACATTCGATTGAAGAATAAATGCTTTCACTTGCGATAGTAAGACTCCTTCATTTTAAGGTCGAATGAAAGTAAAATTAGTTTATTGTCCTCCATGTGGTCATAAGCACTTTGTAACTGCTTTTTTGACAACAAATTTAATTATTTATAGAACAAAAAAAAATTTGTCACGAGGGTTTGTATACAGAAAAGCGTCAGTCCTTGAGACCCAAGACGAGACTCGCATCGATGTCTCGTACAACATAACACGTAAAACGTGTAACAGTTTTATTACACGTTTGCCAGTCAAAAGCGGTGAATCTTTTCCAATATGAACGTAATGAACCAACATCCTCACCAGTGATGTTTCTTCTCGTTATAACGATTGCTTATTATATAACAAACATCAAGGGTAAAAAAAATTGTTTTGAGATTTTTAATTTGTGACCCAATGGACACGACAGTTCTACGCTTTATTTATTAGCTGTGTACGTTACTAGTCTACATGTTTCTTCTAATTGTTTCGGCGGATAAAACAGTTTAGAGGCAACAATCCACAGAGGCGTTCTGAAGATCGCATGGGAACCAACAAATACAAATAACTACGAGGTAATGTACTCGTTTTCTTTATACATCAAAATGAAAGTAAAATTTTTTAACGTGAATCAAACTCATATTTTAGCAGATCTAATTATTCCAATACGGGCCCTGATATAATTGTATGAGAGAAAATTGTAAGAAACAACAAATGAGTTAATTAGTTTCTTATTCTCCACATGGTCTTGTGCAGTTTGTAATTGCAACAAATTTACTAAATGACAAAATTTAATCTTTGAACAAAAACTTGAGGAAGCTTCTGAAAAATACAGAAGTTGATAGTTAACATTAATTTTTGCCCAAGAGAACCTACAATGAAAGTAAAATTGTGAAAATTTTTGAACTAAGATTAAACACTTATTTACTCACCATTCCATGATGCAATTGAGAGCAAGAAAAGAAAAATTTAAGATTAATACCTCAATAATTTATTCAATTCAGTGTACACACCATATATTATAAACAAAACAATTTCCAAAATGTTATAATAATAATTTATGCCTGCCTTATGAGTTTTTTTTAATTTATCACAAAAAGCATAATTGGAAACATGGGGAAATTATTGAAAATAAACAAGTATTTCAAGTTACGAAGGAGCTACAGAGATAACATAATATACAAAGATCAGTAATAGTTGAAGTAAAATTAAAACTTTCAGGTATTGATATGAGTAAGGCACAATTGTTTATAGGCTTCCATTATGTTATGATACTACATGATGCACTTAATAAGGGTAACTTTTGGCAGGCATTCAAGACACATGTTTATGCCTTGTTTCAGATTCTGTAAAGAAATTTGTAATTCAAATAAGAGTTTTGAATAATAAGTGAAGCTGTTATTTATTTTACAGTTATAAAATAATTGTATAGTATATTCTATGCAAATTTATGTGTGAATATTACTTTTGGTATCTCATTTGGAGGTTCCCTTCAGGATGAGGCTTGGGACAGGCAGTTCCTTATGGTCACTGCCTACATACACTACTACTGAGGGGCATACACATTAGACCTTACTGAAAGCTCCTATTGAGTGGCTTAATTCCAAGAGGAAACATTCTAGTACTTGAATATTTGTAAATAACGGAGGCAATTGGGAATCAAATGCGGGGGAGGGGCAAAAAAATATTGACAATTTTAATATACTAGACATTTTCTGCATCTTTCTGCTAATGTTTTAAATAATTATTTAAATCAAAGAAAATACAACTTATTACCACATCAATGATGGTGTAATTTATTTTTTATAATTCCCAGTTTTAGATGGTTAAAATGGAATTTTTATCTTTCCTTAAAAAAGTGTGTGTGTGTGTGG
>NNCF01127867.1:299497-353660 GCA_002313205.1 Laupala kohalensis
CCAACTGAAATTCGAAACTTAAATATTGAATGTAAGTATTACCATTTAATATTATTAAAAACAGGTAAAATAATTAATTAAGAAGTGGTCTCGGTGAAATAGTTTTCCTAGTATATGTGCGATAATTGTGGATGTGGTTGCTCCATGATAAGTTTTTCTTACGAAATCTTGAATCCTGGCATGTTGTCTTGTTCCTTTTCTATTGACACCTTCCACATATTTCTAGATCCCTATCCATTTGCTTTTTCTAGGTGTACAAGCCATTGATTTTGGTTACATTTGTTTAGTTGTTTATTTTATGTTTTAAGTTTCTAGAATGAGACCAAAGAGACACGTCATGTTTGTGAAAATTGTAAAAAGTGTTTAAAATATTTATGAACATATATGGCAATGTATTATCACAAGATTTAACCTGTTTACCTGTTGGGGAGACCGGGACAGCTGTTCGCACTTCTTTCATTATTAATTTTTATCCACATATATTTCTAAAATTATGTTTCAAGAGCTCCTAATCTTCTTGTACAATATAGTACACGCGTTGTTAATCATTTAGCAAGTTAATAATAGTAAAATCGATTCGATTGGAGGATAAACACGGTGAAAACTTGTCTCACATTCGGGAAACATTTTCGCATTTCGTAATTTTAGAATGTGGCAAATTTTTACTCATATTTAAAACATTGGAAGGCAGAGAGTTAATCATTGCTTGTTAATCGATGATATGTATTCAAGAATTAGGAGATACGTCATTTCATGAAAAAGAGTCATCATCACTGCCACAATTGCACATTTGCACAATTGCCACAATTGCACATAATTCAATCGTGAAACATATTTTGCCCAGCCTTCTTGACATATGACTCGTGAGCCCATCTTTTTCGACAAGTGAGTGTAAAGCATTTTTCTTTGGTTTGAAATTGCTTAATTGCTCCAACCAACAAATACTCAAGTAAGTCAACTCCTCCACCACTTAAAACTTCTTGCGGAAGTATGAGAGAACTGGTGACTGCATGTTAAAAAATAACTATTTTCTATAAACTCGTCTAATAAAATTTGGACATTGCAGACCTTGAAGTTTAACGGGCTCTTATAGATAATACCTTTACTGGTACGGTTTTTAAATAATGGTTATTTGCTTGACTAGTGCCTGAATTCTCATCTTACCTTAAATGCGTGGAAAAACAATACAACTATCGGCGATATTGAAATTAAAAGCATTACAAATCTACAAAAAAAGTAATATTTCATGGTACAGTAAATATCAAAATGTTAAAAGAAATTAATTGATGCTAAAGGAGGATGTTTGGAATGGGTAAGTTTCACATTTTCATTTTCGTAGCAGTCAATCTGAGATCGTTCGCTTCTCTGAGCAAACGTATATAAAGCTGTTCAAATCGTCAATTATCTATATGTTTTTCATCATTCTTGAAGTTTCTGGAATGACTGGAAAAATCAAAAACTGAAGTTATATGTTTTTCCCTAACGCCGTCCAGGTGCGAGGAGAGGTAGGATTAATTTTAATTTAAGATGCAAATGAAGAAATTTAATTCATGAAGCCAGGAATCTAGGAAAATTACTTTGAGAATGCATTGTAATAACACTCCTCAAGGTAAAAAAATTGATAAACAAACATTTCTAAGAAAGCTAATTAAAACAGATTGTGGGGATCAGAAGAATTTCTACATTATCACTCAAGTAAATCAATTTACCATAAGAATGTTTATGAAGTACTCTTCTTCATTCAACGGTGAGGGGAACACTTGTAATTTCATATTCAATTCACGATAGTTAGAAACGCTTCATCTAAGAAAGAATTGATGTATTGGAAACTCTTGTGTGAAGGGTACATTTTCGTGGGGTAAGGGTAAATATAACCAAGATTTTAACGTGGTTAGATTGTTGCCAGATAAATTAATAATAAGTTGTGAGGAAAGAAGTATAGACGAGTAAAGCACAGTGTAGTAACCCTCCTACATATAATGGGTCTGTTCTTTTAAAAGAAACAGTGCGCGAGAATATGAGGAAGTGGATCTTCGGAAGGTGTGTTACTGGAAACATACCTCTAAATACAATCTTCTCTTTCCCACATTCAGAGATGAGCGAAGATACACGACAGATACTTTTTCTCGGACAGGAATCTGTATCCAAAACTTTATTCCAAGATATTCTGAAACTCAAATCTGGATTGAAAGAATCCCGCTTCGATTGTTCAACTTGAACATAAGTTGAATCAATGTAATGATAGAGGAAACCAGGAAATTACAGTTTTGCCATTTGCTTTGCTAGTTTAGTTGCACAATGGGCGATAACTCATTATCCCTCGACATAATGGTGTAGGAATTAAATTGAACTCCTATTCTTACTGTATTTATAAAATTAAATTAGGATTTTTAATGATGGTTTCAAAACGGGATTTTGTATTAAGACGTTTGAAATCACACATATGATTGAGTATTATGATGAAAATGTACTTTATTAATGTTTAATCTTATTGATTACATCATGTTGCACTATATTTGAATATAAATATTGCTCTTCATTCATTAACTGAGTCATGAAATGAGAGTTAAAAGGAGAAACCTTGTGAGTGTTGGTTTTCGTAGATTGCAGAAGTGATACTGGAACCTGAAACATCCGGAGCCAAAATTCTCTTTGGGACCTTGATTCCAACTACCTTGAACATGCACGAGAGACAGTAGCGTAACTTGGCGGAGTGTGGGGTCTGTCTCTTATACACATCTAGATGTGTATANCATCCAGGGCTAACACATTAAGATGTCTCCAAGTGTGTCCTAACAAATAAAAAATACGTAAATCTGAACTTAAATATACTTTAATTTTATTATGACAGTAAAATAGCTGATAGCTGTGCTCCTTAATGAAAACAACTCCCGTTTCAAACTCAGCATGCATTTGTGACAAATAAAGATACCTCCAAAAATTTCCCGCCTCGAGGCGTAGGTAAACTACTGAACAGATATGGACAGTGGAACTTCTCTGGCAAATGAATCCTTCACTCATCGCGAAAACACTATAGAGATGAGTACCCTTGGAGTGGACGTGAGATCCAAATTCAGAATAAGGAAACGATTTCTCCAAACCTTATGATATATCTCAACTTTATGGTTGGGATACAGTAAGTTTGGGTGATGCCACATCCAAAGGTTGGGTTGCTATACTCAAAAGTTGGGTTACCGCAGCTAAAGGTCGAGATGCCACATCCGAATGTTTGGAGAAAATCTTCCCTTCCTCGGAATTTGGATTTCACATCCAAACCCGTCCTCTCAGTGCATGCAAATCTTCGTTTCCGTTCGGGGTTTCGTTGAGGATGTTAATTGGATGCAGGGCGGTCCACCCAGTCCCATAAGCGATTAGCGAGGTATCCTCGCGCGCAGCGTAACAGCGGGTCGTGAGCCGCTTGGGTCATCACCCACTGCGCGATTCGACCGATGCGACTCGCGATAGCAGCACGTAGCACTGCCCGAAGCGCAGCCAGAGGTTCTGCAAGACGGGTTATTCTTGCCATGGGCTTCAGCATTTCCACATCCCGTTGGCGCGATAGTTCCCGCATTGCTGTCCGCAACGCTGCGCGCAGCGCCGACAATGCTACCCGTGGTAGAGATGGCACATCAGAGGCAGAAGTCTGGAATCAGAAGCAAAAGCAATACGAACCTTAACTCTACCAAAATAGATAAAAGAATGAAGAGTTTGCTGACAACATATGTTTGTAACTCTCAAATTTTTAGTCTTCGTTAAATGTCTGTGCAGACATTTTGCATGAAAACACCTACACAAGGATAATGAGGTTCGAAGGACCAAATGTTAAGATAAATTAGAGAATGAGGAAGGTAGATGAGGTATGGTGAATTAACACTGGTTGCCAACAAACAATTTAATATGAAAGTGGAAAAAATAATGGTGATACAAAGTTGAATTTCCGTGATACACTGTGATGAGAAGAGATGATCTGTTCCTTAAAATTCAGCTTGGATGGCGTGTAGTCGATGTTGAGTTGTATTGAAGACCATTCATCACGTGGCGATTTAAAGTTGTGTCGCTGCCGTCACGAGATGATCTTCAAGTTGAGAATAATTCCTCTAGCTTTTTCTTGGTACAGACTGAAGGAGAAGTGGTCAGCTTGCTTGCCGAGTAATGAGAGAACTAATCCGAAGTGAAGTTGACTCCCTAGAAGAGGTTGTAAGAGAGAATGAATGCCAAGCACTTGAGTGCGCCTCGCAGCGTGCCGACATGGTGCGGCGAGGAATGAACATCGAGTCTAGTGACGCTGACTGCTGACGAGTGTCGTGCGGACTGTTTGACTGTGACTGTCCTTCTGCCGACTGGCCGACGGTGACGAGTGCGTAGCTGACTGCGACTGCTTGACTGCGTCAGTCTGCAGCGAGTGTGACTGTTGTAGAGCAAATGGCTCTCCGTCCGTTGCTGGCGATGAGTGCGGAGCAGATATGGCGTGGCTCGTCTGTGATACACACGCGCTGCTAGCGCGATTGATGAGCCAATCGTACGGGATGACGTCGTGACGGTTGCGTAACTTCTGGCGGGAAGCACCGCCTCGTGGTGCCAGAATAATCAATAAATGAGGCGTGGTTGTTCACGGATGCTCATTATTTAAGATATGTCACGTATTTTGCACAAAGAGTACTGAGTTCATAGATGCTTCATTTTTCTAAATGACAGAATGAAAAAAATGTCTGAACAATGTCCTTATATTATTTATTTGAAAAGGAAAAAAGACAAATTATGAAAACAAAATATAAAAAATAATACATTTGGGTCCTTCTAACGTATCATTATTTATGCAAACAATTTAGGAATTTATTCAACAACAATCTTAATAAAAATGAATTCATAATTTGAGTAAATCTTAACTTAGGTTTTCTCGTATTTTTAACAGAGTCATTATACGAGGAAAATGTTTACTCATATGTTTTCATACCATAGCACAATACACATTGGTACGTCCCGTCTTACGTCCTGCTAGATCATTTTAATTGCATCTCGTAACATGCACATGGAATGTATTGTATCTTGTAGATATTATTTCCGAGTCGTTATCTAGTTGTCTGACCCCTTCTTTATGTAATCTCAGAATTAATTCACGTCTTTCCATATTATAGATGTCGTAGTCCCATAACACGTGATTCCCGTCTTCTTTTCCTTTCCCGCAAATAGATTCTTCCCTGTCAGTCATTCGTATTTTTGTCAAGTATGTTGCAAGATTTCCGTGTCCAGTCAGCATCTCCATTTCTCGTCCTGGTCTAAACGACTCTCTGTTCCCAAAGACATAAGTCACGTCCGGTATGTAACTGGTCGTCCTGTCGTTTTATTAGTCCATCGTATCTGCCATGCAAACATCAATTCTCTGGTTATTTTTTCTCTTCCCACTTTCTCGTCCTTGGCTATTCTCTTGTCGTTAATTTGTACTTCTCCCGTTTTTCTTAGCCAATAACGCAACCTCATTTTATGCAAATGAATGTCTATTGGCAGTACTCCTAGAAGCACCTCTATGCTTGCTGTCGCGACTGTGTTATAGCCCCGGCTTAATCGGACTAAACATCTCCGTCACGTGGAATGTAATAGTCTTTCTCACCACCCAAACTCTTGCTGCATGACTTTTATGTGCCTTATTCCTCCTTGATATTTTTTAACTAACTCTTGTTGTGGTAGATTTTTGTTATTGTATCCTACCCGCAGTAAACTATAACGTGCTTTTGTTGCTTTTTTCCGTTATATATTTTATGTGTTCCCGAAAAGTCAAACCATGATCAAAAATGATAACAAATACCTAAGTGTTTGTTAGTACGCACAATTTTGATGCTTTTTCCTCCTAGTTTAATTATTGGATTTCGGCGTTTTCTATCGTTATTTCCAAAATATATACCCTTAGTTTTTTCTTGTGATAACTTCAATATTTTCTGTTCTATAAGTTCTTCACATAGCTTCATAGCACAATTACCTTTCGCTTCTATCTCACGGCGGCTTTGCCCTTCTACAAATAGACATATATCGTCCGCATATGCTACAACGTAAACTGTTTTCTTACATTGTTCTTGGTATATTGTTTATGTACAAATTCCATAGCAAAGGTGATAAAGATGAGCCCTGGGGACAACCTCTAGAATTTCTTTTTAATGTTGTTTCCCCTCAATGCCCTAATTTGAGCATTGTATGTCGTTCAGTTAAAAATAAGCCTATTTATCGACCTGGCACATTCAAGTCCACTGCTGTTGCAAGAAGTTCTCCTCACCTGACATTATCAAATGCGCCTTGAACGTCTACAAACACTACCACCCCGTATTTTCCTCTTCTTCGTTCGACTACATTTACTAAGTCGTTTATAGCGTCCTCCGTGCTCTTTCCAACTCTAAATCCATATTGGTGTTCATACATTAATGCATTTTCTTCTATATATTCCCCAATTTTCTCACCAAGCCATCTATCCAAAACTTTCCCTGATGTGGGCAATAATGTAACTGGGCGATACGAGCTAGCCTTCGTCTAATCCCTTTTTCCTTCCTTTTCAAATATCTGCAAAACTCCTATTTTCCATTTCTTTGGAAAGTCCCCGTCATGTATGCGTTAGTTATATAAATCCAGAAGCTGTTTATCATATATTTCATAAGTTGTTGAAACCATCTCATGAGTTATTTTCTCAAATTCTGGTGCTTTACTTCTCTTTAGGTGTTGTATTATTCTATCGATGTCTTCTTGCGTCATCTCTGGATCTTCCCCTACTTGTTGTTGCCATTTCAGCTCCTGTTGTATCGTCTCGTCTGGAAATAAACTCCGTAACAACTCATGTTGCAAGTCTTGCCAGCTTTCTGTCACTTCGCCCCTTTCTTTTGTCAATCCATACCAAATCATCTTCCTTTTTTATCATGTTTCTTGCTATTAAATAAGGTATTCCCCAGCAATTCTTTGAATCTTCTAAACAGGTTCTCCGAAACTCTCGCTTTGCTTTCCCTATTGCTTCCTTGAAATCCCTCCTTGCACTCGTATAATCTTCCATTGTCTTTGTTATTTTTTCGTGTTCCTACTTCTCCTTCCGTAAGCGTCGTTGTGCTTTATATTTCTTTTTCTTTAATATTGTTAAGTTCCTCGACCACCAGCGCTTTCCTCGTTCTCCCCCTCGCTTTCCCGTGAAGAAAGCATATGCTGCACGCAACAATGCTAGATGAATGGTGTCAATTTTTATCTGTCGTTGAAAAGTTGCATCAGTATTCATTGTCCCGTAATTATTTTCTATTGTTAAGTCATGGTCTATTAAAAACTGTTACAACTTCTTCCCCCTCATGTTTGTGAGCCGGTCTCCCCACAACTTCATTCTTGCGTTGCTATGCATACAAATTACAACTTTTTTTCTTATGTGATATTTTAGAATATTTTCTAACCATCTCAGCTCTTGTTCAAACTCCATTCCAAAATTACAATACTTATTTACAATAACTATTTCATAATTTTCTTTCCTCACTAAAATCATCTGCGCATTATCTTTACTAAGATCTTTTGATACCAGTACATTTCCGGCTTCAGCACATATATCACGGCCCACGGTTTTTTAGTATGGATATGTCTTACTCGCAGGGGCATATGGCACGGCTGTCCGCGCGATAAGTAGGGTTCCTGAATACAGACAACATTAATATATTCTTTTTTCCAAAAAGTCAAATAGTTCTCTTGATCCTGTCGTTCCTCCCTGTAAATTTTATTGGTATTTTGTTGTGAGATATCGTGCAGAAAAAGACAGTAACTATCACCTTGTCCTGACGACGCTGTGGCTTCTTAACTGTGGCGATGGCAGCTGCCACCCCACGGCGCCATGCATGCCACGCGGACCTCGTGGCTTCCATGGTCACGTCCCACAGAAGCCCTCCAAGCTCTTCTGTACGTTGGGCACTTGCGCGAATCACTGGTGTTTGCCTGCGGAGACACAGATAAACGAGAGACTATACAGGGGATGAACATTATAAGACTCGTTATGCTGTACAATAAAACCTTCATTAGCCTTTACTTTGTCGCGCAAGAACAAATACTATCAGGAGCACGGAAGAAAAGACAACCATAGAAACAAAAGAAATGGACTCGAACTTGTATTTATTTTTACAATATTTCTTGTTAAATGATAACTAAATATGTTTTTAAGATTTTAAATAGTATACAGTTATGAAATAGTCAAAAATCGATTAACAAATTGTCGCGCACAGGACCGAGTTTGTGAGTAGAGCTCAGTAGAAGATATCAAGCACCGAGTAGTGCTGGGGATAAAATTGATCATGGTTGTTTGGAACATGGCGTCAGATTGATAAAAGCGGAAGGATAGTCTAATAAGGGTGAAGAGGGAAAGGTGTTACCACATGAATGTTTCTAGGATAGTACAGAATGGATAATATATCAATGACCCGGAAGAAAAGATCATGATGCAAATGATTTGAAGACTTTCGTCAAGATTCGTGAAGTAGGTCGCGTAGTAAGACCCTCTGTTATATTTGGTTTAATTGGAATGTACTGTATCGAAGGTGAGAAAGTGCAATAAACAAACACATAAAATAACTTTTCCAAACATTTTGTCAAATCTGCAATTTGGTAACCATTTTGTGAGTTATTAAACATAATGTACATTTATTTCATTTAGGAGTATTTTCGTTAAAATATTACGATATTTTTATTATTCTCGTTATGTAATCAATCTAAGAAAAACCGCATTAGAGGTTTTAAGTGTTTTCATTGAGGACCAGATGCCACATTTTTTTACTATCCGATGGGCTGTACGTGGGAAGAAGTAGATTCGAAAATTAAATTTCAAAAGCACCATCTTCAAACTTTTTAAAATAGACAAATGCCATTCTTCATCAAGGGCTCTAATGACCTTGATGTTGGCGAACACTAAAGTCCCAATTTAATATATTGTGGTGCTTTTTTAGCTTTACTGACGCTAAATAACATTGCGAATTTGTTTTGCATGAAAATCTTGCACTTCAGGGTCAGGAACCCAAATTCACCAGTGCGCACACAAAAATTATATGTTTTGGGATTCTCCGGTCTGCTGGTAAATCCCAAGACTCCGAATAGAATTACTTCCCCTACTCGGTACGGGACATTGGATGTGCAAATCATAAGCAGTTATCTAGTAAACACACCACTGTTTTATGGAAGAAAAACTCCCTCCAAAAATACAGAAAAAATACACTTCACAACAAAATAATTTAAAATGACTATTTACAATTTCAAAACTAACAGATTCAATTAATCTTCTAAATAAAATCAGTTCTCTGAATGATAGTTATTACAAATCCGAATTATGATCATTTCCTTTCGATACATTTATCGACATCACCGTATTTTCGATTTTCATTTTACCACAATTTATTAATCTTCTTCTGCTTAAAATCTTTAAACTTCAATCAGTTCAAATAATGATTCTTACAAGCAATTTTGTACACCACAATTACTTGAGTTCCAATTAAAACAAATTTTCATCACTCCAGCTGAAATACATAAAATCTCATACCTTTGTGTACGTCACACATAACCGTGCCGATGCTTGGTGCCGCCGTGTCGCCTGTAGCCCTCCGTCGACCTTGGCCAGCGTATTCCGTCCCCCTTCAATCTCCGATCGCCACATGGACAGAACCTCGATCTCGTCCTAACCAGCATACAATGTGTCCGGAGTCTCACGCCACACAAACACGCTGATAAGTCTTTTTTGCTTACTATATGCGAAAAACTCAACCAATGCTCGGCCTCGTGGTAAACCCATGGCACAAAGTCATATAAATTTCATAAATTCTTGAAATAACAGCTCACTATTTAAAAAATACAGTTCATCTCCCAATACTTTTAGTGACAATTTTGTAACATTTCGTGCGGTCAATAACAATTAACTCTAAAAATGCCGTACTCATGCGCGAGTTAGCCAACAAAAATTAAGATGACACCTGCTCGAACTTTTCGTTGTGCAATCGAAACGGCTTCTTTCGCAAAAATGTCTCACATCTGCCCGTGACAAGCGTAGTTTCTCCAATGTCTCTCCCCTACCTCACGATGACGCCAGTCGTTCAGAAAAATTATCCACTTCTGCGCCTCAGTTTCGACCCATTGGAAAATTTCGTTCAGTGAAGCGAAATAAAAGTGCGCTTAGAAATTTATAGAATCTAGATTTCAAGATTCAATTCTAATACTCGCAACCCCTGCTTACGTCATCGGAACGTAATGTGCTTACTTCCACGCGCTCTTTAAATTTAGAAAATGCACGAAAGTACTCGAAAATTAAATATTTAAATAAATAAAAAATCAAATATATAATTATTGGGACTTTAGTTCTCGCCAACATCAAGGTCATTAGAGTCCTTGATGAAGAGTAGCATTTGTCTGTTTAAAAAAGTTTGAAGATGGTGCTTTTGCAATTTATTTATTGATAATTTATGGATAATCATGGATACAAGAAAATGTTATTGTTTTCATACCTGGTGACTGAATGTGTGTTGACCTTGGTAAATTCATCCTTCTGTGCAGGAACTTCTGTTGATTCGTTTCGATCGCCTTTGTATGGGGAAGTCCACTTCGCAACAATACTTGAGTTGCATCTCCCAGAAAAAGTTGATAGACTCGTAGAATTATCTTGTTCCGCTACCAGTTGGTTCTCTCTTTCAGTACTTGGAAAAGCAATTGGAGCCATCGGAGACGTATCTGAATCGCCGGTGCTGGTGATGGTGTTGGAGATGGAACCACTGGCGATGGATCGACGACGGCGAGCAGCACGTCCCAGCCAGGTTGGCAAAGCGTCGAAATAGCGCGCAGTGCACATGGCGAGTTTCAGTTCGGGTTGGAAGCGTTTTTGAGTAGCGCGAGCGTCTGCGAGAACACGCCTCATAGTTGCCACCCCACGTTCCACCGCTCTCGTCGCTACGTTTGCCACCATCATCAAACGTGGAGATTCATCTCTTGACTCAAACTCTTCTCTGTAATCCAACAATAATAATAATAACATTACGATGCATGTCATGTAGTCAGAAGATTTTTATCACAATAATGCCCGAGCATAAACCCGGACCTCGGTAATTCTTTTCCAGAGAAAGCTGAGAAATGTGAAAAAGGGAATGGGGACCTTGGGGCCTGTTTACCAAATAAGCCATCTCTAGTACGTGTTTCAACGTCGGAAGTACAATTGTATAACAACAACAAATAATAATAATAATATGATACAATAACTAGCTAATCGTTTAGTGGTGCTATTTTAGTGTGTAATGTACTCAAATTAAACTTGTTTCACAGACTAGTCCTAGAATCAAATATGTGCACTATCGCAATTTGTATCCGTCACAATGTGAACGAAGGTGAAAACCACCCTGAGTTTACCTCCAAAGCATTAGATTACAAATTATAATCTTAAGTTTCGGTGTCTGCGAGGTGTTGGAAACCAAGTGCTGGGTCCTACTGGGAATAGTAATAAACAATTTCTGAAAAGTTTCGTTTAAGATCGTAAACCGCGGAATTTATAAACTTTATTGTCAAATAAAGCAGTTGCAAGCTGCTTATGACCACGTGGGAGATACTAAACTAAGTTATTCTCCGGAGCAAGGGACCATCCCATTAGTTCGGATCAAGGGCCCAAGGGCAGTGGCGGATTTAATACTTATAAAAGAAATTACTTAATAGATTCGTAGAGTTATCCATGTATTATTATTCCAAAATGAATTGTTTTCATATATTATGGAAATTTAAGAAGGTCACTAGAACAGGAAGCACAACATTTGATTAATGAATGTGTAGAGGTATGTTCTCAACAAGGGTTGACATTGTCGGAGTCGAAGACGCGTGTCATGTGGTTTGGAAATCCTACACAGAACAGAAGGGAAATGATTGTTAGAATGCATGGCCGCAAGATACAAGTTGTGAGGAGTCATCGATATTTAGGATTTGTGTTAGATGATCGTTTCCAGTTCGTTCTGCACCTCAGTTACATCAATCGGAAGGTACAAATTATTCTAGACAGTAGGATGAGGATAGGATTTTGATGTATCATGCAGAGACTTGAGAATTCTGTATGTTGGCGCCCTGAGACAGGTAATAGTCTATGGCTGCGTAGTTATGGCGGATAGATTAATAAATGTTGCATACGAACGATGTTCACGACAAATGGAGAGAAGATGTCTGTTGCCTATAACAGGATGCTACAAACCGTGTCTACATAAGCGCTTTAAGTGTTGGCGGGGATACTACCTATAGATCTGTTCGTTCAAAAGGTAAAATACCGACATATATTGAAGCAGAGAGGGACGATACGGGTTAATGAAGAGATACTGTGTAATACCGGTAAGATAACTCGAAGAAAATTGACAGACAACTTAATAAAGGCATGGCAGACTCGCTGGAACGGAAGTCTAAAGGGCAGGGTAACCTATAGTTATATTAAGAGGGTTCAATTTGTACAGGGGAATAAGAAGTGGCTCAGTCCGTCGAAGGTGCTGATGCAATTTTTAACTGGTCGTGGTGATTTTCTCCAATATTTACGGCGCTTTGGAATACGAGAAGATGGTGAATGTGCTTGCAACCTAAATCAAGAAACACCTGATCACCTTCTGTGGGATTGTTGTATATATGCCCGGGAGAGAGCACGTTTCATTAAAGATTTCATCACAATTGAAGTAATAGACATGAATGATTTAGAACGCTACATTGCGACGGAAAAAGCGTACAAAGTGTTTGAAGAATATGAACATAAAATAGGGGGAATAAGAGAAACTTTACGCATGAAATAGGAGATATTCGACGCCTCTTCGAGGACAACGCCCAGTGCGGATAAGATGTGCGGCGTCCAGGGACGAATCTAGTTTATAGTTCCTTGTATTGCAAATGCTACACAGACAAGGAGATTGAAGTCAGTCAAAATAAATGAAAAAAAAAATTATGTGCAGTAAAATTTCGAAATAAATAAAACAGAAATGTTAATGACTTTCCCACCTACGGAAAATCCGTCACTATCCGGAGGAAAACCGGAGAAAAACTTGGGTCTGTATAATGTCTACAGAGACAATGTCTACAACAGTGTCAATATTGCGTACAGTAAGAAATAAACTATTATAAATAAAAATGTATCAAAACCAAGGATTCGGGGTGACCTTGTGGTCGGCTTAGAATGAACATTCATTTAAGAAGACAAATGTGTAGTTCACGTGAATTGCATATCATACTCTACAGTTAAAGAATGTCAGAATATATAAATTACGTACTTTGGATTTCTCAGATTTAACGTTTTATGAACTTTACTATCCTACTTTATTAGTTGAAACAAAATGTTTCACGCTGAGTAGGGTAAATAAATTAAGTTTCAAAATATCAGAAATCATACTAGGTGATGATAAAGTGTGGATAAAAGACTATCATTTTACCTAACAGTTTTTCATCACATTCATTTTCAAACTTCTATTATGAGTTTAGCAAGTATCAATGGAAGCATCTCTTCATTTAGGAATACTTGTAAACTTTCTTGGTTTATTATTATCTTAGTATGAAAAGAAATATTCAGACAGAAGTATATTTACCTCTCAAGTTATTAAATTATTGTTGTTAGTAATTTTATCGCTTCCTAATTACTGCTAATCATGTAATAAAGAATAACATTCTAATAAAAACTTGAGGGAGATGAATAGTTATTGATTACTTTAAACCTATGATCATATGTGACAATGTATATTCTAATATTCGAATTAGTTACATATGAAAAATTCGTCGAATTCACTCATGTTTTGATATCAAATGCATTCCTTATGCACAGGTACGTTTTTCGTGGTAACTATAAGTATCATCCAGGTATATTAAAATAAACACGTAGTTATTTTGCATCTTCTGTATTTTTAAATCTGGCAAATGGTATAGTTACAGCAATCTCAGAACGAGACAAAGGATTATTATTACATGCTAAGGAATGTTATTACATTAATATTCGAAAAGGTGCTTCGTTTAAGAAGAGATCTGCACGTTAAAATTTTAACATTTATCTAATACACTTGTATACACAAATTAAAACTATACTTGAAACTGAAATTCTGGAAACACGTGTGAATTGAAGTACTGAGAGCCATAGTTGGACCGGTAAAGCTTCATATACCTTATTTTCGATTCTTTATTGAGAGTAAGTACTGCATAGGAGTAAAGAACTAAAAGTAATATATCTAATTTTTTATATGCGTATTTTATGATCGTTGGATAAAATAATATGATTGTCTTAATTTTTGTTCGTTATAAACATTTTGTACCATTTTGTTCGTATTGATTGTTATGAATTGTTCCATTGTCAAGAAGATAAGGAAGAAATTGTGTGTACTGACTGCGAAGTGTTTCTTGCTTAATACAGAGAGCAACATATCTTAGGTCAGCATTCGTACTGATCCTTGACATCAGCGAATAGTGATAAGGTCTAGAAAAATAAAGGAGAACTGAGATACGGGTCAACTTGCAAGTAAAATTGAGTGAAGACTCCGAATGATATTAAAATCTTTTTCATATCTTGTGTCCCACTTAATACATTTTTTTACAAATTCGATGAATGTTGACAAAGTTATTGAGCGCGCTTAATTCTCCACGAACTTCGAACGTCATTGAGCCATAGTTTCCCATTACGTTATTTCAAGGGAAGCAACCAAATATGATTATTTTTATCAGTAATGATAAATGCATGGTTTTCTTTTCTTTTCCCTATTATACTCAATTTTCAAACCAGGAACATTTGAATGTCATTCATTTATCTACATATCTTATTATATATTTCTCTTTCGTGGGAGTATTAATTAAAAAATTAGCTCTCCACTATCACTTCTCATATCTACGGTCGGTGAGAAAAGTATGTGTATATATGTATCGTTCAAACCAATATTAGCGTCACATTTTATATCTTTTTACCGTGGTACTTAATACAATTTTAGGCAGTTACTTAAAATCTTGATGTAGTGAACTTTTTAAAAAAAATGTCCATTATGAAAATTTATCAAATTAATCTTATCAGATTAAGGACAAATTTGGACACAATACACTATGGAACATTATCTTACCATAATAACTGTGAATTACAAGATGGTAGTTTTTATTTCTTTCAGAAAATTGGGTATTTTATGATACTTTTGTATTTTGGCTGTGGAATTGCCGATTGAGTCATGTTTGATTTAAAGGACGTCTGTTCATTCGAAAATCCTTGGTGGTTAAAATGGGTTTATTTTGTTTTCATTTTGTTAATCATTAGTCGTAATTACTGTGAGGGATACTTTCCGAATCTGTAGACTGACGATTAATATTTCAAGATAAAGTGTCTCGTTTCCGTCATAAAGACCAGTGTAGAAATGTGAGCGAAATCAGGAGATAGTCGGAGTATTAAAACTTTCCATTGCCCTTTTAAGTATTACGACTTTAAGAATGACCTCTCCAATTTTCAAACTAACCAATATATAAACCTTAAATACATTTTGAATTATTACTTGAAAAAAATTAAAACTAAAATATTTTAATTAATAACAATAAATATTTTTTAAATTTACCCATTTACTAGTTGCCTGCACAGGGCTCCATGTCAAAAGCATTGTTCTAAGTGTCCCACCCTTCAAAAATCTTATTTTTAAGAAGAAACGTTAATTGAATAATTATGTTTTTTGTAATGCCACCAGAATTAATCATGTTTTCTGATTCTGAACGTTCACGCGGTTTTCTTAGAGTTTTTCAATTTGAGTGTACAGTAAGCAAAAACAAAATAAAAAACAACAACAATTATTTATTTTTAAACTACAGTTTGGCTAAAATGAGCATTGAAATTATTTACGAATTCAGGAAATAAAATAATGTTTTAATAATAAATCAAATCGTTTTATACTGTAAACAAATACTTTTGATTACAAATTTGAAGACTGGACATCAATAATGGGCTAAATGCCCCCCCCCCCCAAAAAAAGATTTCGATATTCAATTTTTTGGTTTCGTCGAAATAATTTTGATGAAACCTGAACCACAATTTTTATTTATTATGTATTGGGTAAGATTAATATTAATATTGCATTTTTTAAATTTACTTGCTCTTGTGAGTGAAAAAATATTTTTTTTTTCAGAAAAACGTAGAACGTGCTAAGTACCATATCTTTATCATCAATAACGAGGTAAGGGCTAATGGAAGAAGTCTCAAGTTTCTTGATCATTTTAACTGTTTATTAAGGTAATTTTATAATATTGAACATTGTACAGGTACAATGTTGTCATGTATTTTTAATATTTTGAACCTTCTTTTAAATTTTAAAGATTAGGTATAATTTTAAATGATCAATTCTTCGAAGAACGCGTAATTATCTTCCTTTAAATACGGCAGCATCTGTTACAAATCCCTCTTCTTCTCAGCTGATAAGTTGTTTTAACACGGCTATGATGGTAAAACCAAACCCTTGATCATGTTGGTGGTAACCCCTTTCTTGAGAAACTTGAAGATGGTTTTACTTCAAATTCATTAAACATTGTTCTCGTCTTCACGACTCGGGGTGTGACTTTCCCAACTCTAATCCAACTGCATTTGGAAATATTTAGTTTTGTTGTTGGTGTTAGAATTGGCTACTTTTTTTTAAATCATAAAAGTTGTCAGGTTAGAGCGTGGTACACGTAAAGGGATTGTTCCGTGTTGCATTCATCAAGAGTTTAACCAGGTTCTCGGGTACTGGATACATTTTAACACTTTTACGCTCCTTGATATGGGCAAANTTGCATTCATCAAGAGTTTAACCAGGTTCTCGGGTACTTGACACATTTTAACACTTTTACGCTCCTTGATATAGGCAAAATCCCTATCACATGACAAAAACGAATGACTGGTGACCAAAAATTTATGAAAAGAAAAGTTCAATTTCGCGGTGTTGTAGACAACGCTCAAATAAGCTATTAAAGCACGGTGGCACTTAATCAGCTCCTTGATCAGTGACCCAGCACATACCTCTCCTGCAGTCGTTCGGTCCTCATATGCACTACTTATACAGTCGAAGCATTTTTCCGGTTTTACATGTTAGTGATAATTTATTTTTAGAATACATTACAAAAGTTGGAACCGTTCGGGATGCCACGAAGATAGAGTAGAAAAGGAGCGATATGTCAGAAGATAAGAAAAAGAGTTTGGAAATGGAAATTAATCAAAACAGAACCCTGTAATGACATTGTTAAAGGTAGGGTAATCTAGATTCTAAGATCAAAATAATGAAAACAATTAATAGCACTTAACTTCGTTTTTCGAAATAAAAATTTTGGCATTTAGCCCGTTATTGATGTCCATTCATGACATTTGTATATTACTATCTTTAAATATAATGCTTAGGTTTCCAGGTCAGAAGAAGTCATTCTTATCCAATTGATACAGACNAAGTCATTCTTATCCAATTGACACAGACATTGCGATTTGCCTTTCATGACGATACTTCTGTTTGTATCCATTTAATAGAAAAGCACATGTTCCCGTCATTGTAAAATTTTCCATCGTGACAAATGCAAACATGCGAATACCAACAAATATTTATTTACAAGAAATATCACTACAATATATGTAAGTCAATTTATTCTCAAAAAGCAGTTATAAACTGCGTATGACAACGTGGAGGACAATAAACTAATTTACTCTCCAGAAGCAAACAAGGGACCATCCCATCAATTCCGATCAGAGGGTGATTTAACATTTCAGCACAATCCTAAGATAAGAACAATAAAAACGGTTATGTGTTATCGGTATCGACAGAATACCAACAAATTTGTATTGAGTCAATAAATATGTACGAGATTTGGAACATGAACATTTATATAGGAAACAGGAAAATGAAAGAATATGAATAAAATAAATTATACAATTATAAATATAGGTTCATCCAATAAATATGACTAAGCCATATTTCTAGAGCTGGAAAAGCGAAATAGTTCACTTAAAAAGAAGGAACCAAGAGAAGACAAAGGACTCCCTCTCCCTCCCAAAATAGAATAAAAAACTGAAGGACAAGGCACTAATCTCAATAAATGGCAATTACAGAAAAGAAAAAAAATCATACCTGCATCTCTGGAATAATCTTATCGTTGGCTGTAAATTACACTGCACTGAAAACAATACTCTTACAAATGAATGGTAGACGAAGAATCCATTCAATGATCGTACGTATTACAACGATTCTCAAGACACTATACGCTTTAATATCTGAAAAATGATGTTACTCTCTGATCTGAATGTGAGGATGGGAAAATATAATGAGATAGAATTTTGTCATTTACACAACAAAAATAATCCCGAGAAATTATTTTTATTGTATGGAAAATTAGCACTGGCATTTCCTGACATTTTTATTAGTAGTTGGAATTGAATTCGTCTGCTGAACCCTGTACATACAGTAGAACTCCTCTTAACCGGCTTCGGATCAACCGGTCCTCGGATTACCCGGCCTACCACATGGAACAGTTTTTTTTTACTCTTTCAGCGTATAACATGTGGCAGGTGGTCACTCAAACATTGTTTGACGGGCGTTTGCTGTAAAGTTCCTGCAAAGTAGAACAGGGTGACGCGACGTTAGATGTGCAATATATTTCTGTTATGGTGGGCAGATCGGGGAAGGGGGAGAAAGTTCACCAGTTTGGTTCCCCCCCGTTTTCCGAGTGTATTTTTCTATGAATCAATATTTTCGTGTTCGTTCATGTATGTTTAAATCTATTTACAGGACAATAAAATTAGTTGCAATGACGTCTCATTTGCTGGTTTATGATGACCTGGTGAAATGTTAGACCCTCTTTGAATAAAAATAAACCATTTTCCACGAGAACTTGGTATTAACCGACCAAACAGGTAACCGGATAGGGTCTCGGTCACGACCAGACCGTTTAGGAGGTCTTTGTAGTTGACACCCCCACTTTGTTATAAAATGGAATAAACTATTCTGTAATTTTGTGCTAATTATGAGCTAATTTCGTCCGCTAATGAATAATTTCACTTACGTTTTCTTTTTAACTTTGTACAGAATATACACATTTTGTCATTTGATTAATTGCTATTTTCTTAAACGCAGCAATGGTTTTGGAAATTTTCGGTCCTTTAACATCCTGTTGATTCCAACTTTCTAGGAAATATAGTTGTCAATTATAGAGACAATAGAATAGAAAAAATATATACTAACACCCGTTTCTACAAAAAAATCATATTGTTTTATAAGTATCTCTATCATTTTATGAATTGAATTTTGGTTTCACTATCAAAGAGAAGATGGATTTGTAACGTCATTTTGTTTTTAATCTGGAAGGACCTAATTCATTTTATTTGTGAAAATAATTTAAAAGACAAGAATTTGAGGTTTCTTTTGAATTTAGATTTTTGTAATTTCTGTACACAATTCGACGTTGTAACTGACCGAGTGACTTGCTCATTCATCAACTCAGAGAATAAGTAATAGAGCCATGAACGTCTTGACGGGTTGTTACTCGTGTATAGCAGAATATACACAAAAACCAACAATAAATGTTTCGAAATTTCTAATATTTGTTATGAAATTTATCTTTTCAAGTGCTGGTGGAAAATATCTTCTTGGTTGTCTTTTTGGCACCTTTTTATTGTGCAGAACATGGTATTTGGAATATCCCAACCCAGAAAAAAACATTAAAAATTAGAATAATTAATGTCAGATTCAGAATTGTTTTGAACCTAGGAATAATAAGGGTGTCTAACTAAAGAAAAATCAAAATATTTTAAAATATATTCTTATCGTGTAATTAGCAACATACCGTTTACATTTGTAGGTATATTTGTGTTCATAGGTTAACTTTTACTACCGTGAAGGGAATATAAATATGGGGTTGTAGTGTATAGTGAAATCGTATGTATATCTCATAATATTAAGCCACTCTAAGACGGCGACGAAGGTTTGTAAGCGTTCCAGTATTACTTGTCCAACCCTGCAGACTACCTTCTGTATCACCTCAGCATGACCGTCCGCACTGCCGGTAGATACGTTCAGTTGGGTGTAAGTTTAACTGTGCCCGGGTGCAAGTGTGCCAACCCGACTTTTTACAGCTTTCCGAAGAAAAGAGAATTATATTATTGCGCACACAATGAGCAAAAAATTATAGCGTAGGAGTTTTACCTTAAGTCTCATTTGTTCGTAGGGGGGGGGTGCTAGATGAACGTTCCGCCAGCACCTCTACGTTTGTTTTCGATTTTTTCTGGTTTCGAAATGAGCATAAAATTATTTATTAGTGGACGAAATTAGCACATAATTTGCATAAAATTATAGAATAGTTTATTTCAGTTTATAACAAAGTGGGGTGGCCAACTACACAGACCTCCGTTTAGGAGGACTTCTACTGTACATAATGATAATGAATGAAATTGAATAATGAAAATGAAGTATCTGTTAGACCTTACGAATTACGAAATTCTCAATCTTAAATCCCACGGACAACCGAATGTTTTTTTAACAAAAACTTTACATTTCTTGTCTGGTATTAGCCAGAGAAACTTCATTTCATTGACATGAAATAGTTATTTAATAAAGCAAATCAAGTAGATGAATTTTAATTCAACCTTTTAGTAGCTTAAACTTAAACATAATTGTTAATATGTATGTAATAAAATTAATTTATTCAATTAAAGGAAAACATTTCAGATGTTAAATGTACACTTCAACTACACGAGGAACGTTGTTTTTACTATTTTTTTCTAAAAAATGCTACTGACAAATTTAACAATCTTACATCTATGTCATAGCAAATTAGTTTCTTCTACAGAAGATTCGAGATGTCTAAAGCATGTGTTCTTAACTAATCTCGAAAAATGAGTAAATCATTGCCTTTTACTAAAACTATAAAAAAAAATAATTAAAAAACATGGAAGGTATGTCATACTTCATCGATTTCATTACATTATAACTACTTTTTATCCTCTACACCATGCAGTACCTCACAACTGACTGAGGTTTCTAGAAAATGAAATCAATCTCTTCTATATCAACTGTGTGTTTTTTCATCATACGTTTTTCAGTAGGATTTGATGGAGATTTCTTTGTCTACCGTGTTGATAAGAGGAACAATAGGAAGACGCATAATTGTCTTTTGTACTGAAAAATTGCTCTTGCAATGAAGGTAATGTATTGCTATTTTTATTTGAGTCTTTATTCTTTCATTCGACACAAATGGTTTCCTCGGTTTCGATGATCTAATTATCAAAACAATTCTTAAGATTGTTAATTTCAAAATTGCGCCTGTAAGGTTTTATTTGTATGGGGAATGTCGAGGTAATGCCAAAGAATTATGTGTAACATTCTCGTCGCTAACCATACGTTTTCTTCTCATCCTTCTAGTGAACATCTCAACGTACATAAGGCACTCGGTCTACAAGTGGATCGTTATTTAATGGTGGCGAGCCATTGTAAACGAACCTAGTATAGTGGAAAATGGTGAACTAGGAAAAGTGGTGAAAGATATTTATTTTAAAATATTGGGTTAAGGTAATTTTCCATAGTACAATATATTAGGTGGATTAAACATGTTACGTCGAATAAAAATGGGAGACGGGACCGGGGATCGAACCCGGGACCTTGAGCTTTGCGCGCTCATGCGCCTACCGACTTTTCATTCGACGTAACATGTTTAATCTGTTACCTAGCGGTGAGGTTCACCGCAATCTAAGAGATTTCTATATTAGGTGGAATAGTGGGGTATATCATAATTCTCTTGTGAACAACATAGTAAGCAGCAGGAGTTTGTCAGACAAGGCAAATGTTTGTTGTGGTAGTGCGAACGGTGGCGAAAGTATTACCTGCTCCGGTTTTCCTTTGTCTACCGCTGAGGACATTTTCTTTTGTTGTAATTGTAGTGCGTAATATGAAGATGGTTAACAATGAACTTGGATGTTACGATGAGTAGTTTAAGTAAGCGCAGGAGGTCAGACACCAGATTACCTTCCTACACCAGTTCCACCTTGGAGGGAAAGTGGTGTAAATGAAATACAGGTTGCGCCGCTTTTCCGTGAGTGGTGTAGGTTACACCAATTTTCCCTTTACAACATCTATTTCAATGTATAATATTCGGAGAGAAAAGTCGTGTGTCTGAATTAACTCCCTTTAATTATCCACCCTTTAAATCATTTTTAATCGCCATAACTTAACACAAGTTAAGTAAATTTAATACAAATAAATTTAGACTAAATATGTCGAAAATATTATATAATGGTTTTATAGCACTTCTAGGAAAACACTTTGTTTCTCGAAATGACATAACATTGAGTTAAACTAATATTTATTTCACCTCATTTATTTATAATGAGATTTTTTACTAACTAAATATCCGAGGCATTGCTCATGTAAATCTTTTATTCTTGTAGCAAATATTCTTTTTTTATTGACATCCATTTAAAATATGATGATTTGTGTTTGTGGTTTGGAAGGGGATCTCCACTATTTTTAACTATAACTACACATTAATCCTACATTTTAACTAATAAAAAGTCAAAAGTGCTAATTAAATGGTACGATGGATATGAAAATTATCATCGATAGGGATAACTTATATTTGGGAGCATTATGTAATAAAATTTTCTTTTGGAACGTTTCTTCCCATTCCCCACTCCGAACATATTTTTATGCGCTTTTCTCCTTCGTCTCGATTGTTCTTATTCATAATTTCATATGGTATTTGTAATATGAAAAAGACAATAAGTAGCATTTACTTAACATTCTAGAACGTGTGTATAATAAACAAATTAGAATGAATTTAGAAAAGAGAACAAATTAGGTATAACTATTATCGTGACTCGATACTAAGTAATTGGACGAGAAGGCATAACATCTGTTCGCTGATACTCGGAGATTCTGATGAAATGAAGAGAGCAGTCGAGTTCACAATTCCTGATATTTTGTGTACTAGTTGGTTTATATTGATTTTGGGTACATATTGGTTATACATGCGTGTTGTTGAGTATATGTCTGGTTGGTAGCATTTTTTATAAAGTACCAATGAAGTGTCCTTTACATTTTCAAACTTTTCTGACAGTATAAATAAAATACAATTTACGATTTTTTTTGTGGACGATTACAATGTGTTTTTGTGCGCGTTTAATACACAACGTTTCGATTCTTGCTTTGAATCGTCTGATCGTATCCTGGAGGATTCTATTGACATATTAATAGTTAAATCTAACATGACTGTATTAGTGATAATTGAATTAAATATACATTTATTGGTTAATAAATATCTTTAGTTCCGTATGGAGAGAGAACTCATAAATGATACGGTTTTGCTTTGAGATAATGTATAGAAGAAATCAACATTATATAATATTATATACAATATAGAGTTGATAATGTACAATTTCTTCCCAAGTCCTATAGCAACCTTTACTTAAGCCATGGTAAAACAAAATAATTTTTTTATGAGATTATCTTACGTACAAGACACCTTATAAATGAGGGGTAATTAAATATTTATACGAGCTTGTTTCAAATACTTCTACAAGTTACCTTTTTTGTTGAGTGCTTTTTAAGATAGGATCATTTTTCACATTTTTTCACACACTCACAAAGAAATCTAGAATATGCTAAATTTGAACCCAGTGATAAGGAATGAGAAAAAACTTAAGTAGTTTCGGTGTATGTTATTGTGTCTTTAGCATCAACTTTTCGAATGTCGTTTTGTCCATACATTTTCTATAAACGGCACTAGACTAGCCTCTTTAAATTCATCGGAAGTAAATTTGAAAATTATCAGTAAACGTTCTTTTTTTTGTACATTTCGAAGTACAGTGAAATCATCAACTTGTTATGCAAATTATCACCATGCTAACAAACACCGCCATATCTCGTATCTTGAAGTGATGTCGGATTATCAAATTAATTTATTGCCAAAACGCTGTTACAAACTACGTGGAAGACAGTGAACTAATTTCTAAACTCTCCTGAAGCAAGCAACGGACAATCGCATCAATTCCGAGGGCCCTAAGGCAGAGCCAGACTGAAAATTTTAGCACACTTCGAAGATAAGAATAAAATACTTACATGTTATAATATCAACAGAATACCAACAAATGTGTACCTAATTAAACGGATAAACGTAGTTCACAAGTACGCAATATTACCGAACTATAGATTACAGAACAAAGTAGGAATTTATTCGGTTTTATAAACAATACTTATCGCATGTATAGTATTACAGAATTACACTAAAATAGTTTCTGTTGAATGAAAAAGTATATAAATTACAAATATTCTATATTTAAGAACGACGAAGAATAATGAATAACGCGTGAAATTACAGGATTTGATGACAATAAAAAACGTATGCACTTAGAAACCTGTGAGAAATGTTCTTGCACTATTAGTTCGGTAATCATTTTACAAAATTTATATGGATATAAATAACTTGGGTATTGCAAAGACTCAAAAACGCAAAATATGAAAAATTAACCAAGAAAACTTTTATATTTCTTATATCATATTCAGTTTTATATGGAAATAATGAATCCAGTCATTCGGTGACAAAGCAAGGAACCGGTAAAAAGTATTGTGAGATTATAAATTATTACTCACAAATTAAAGACCATAGGGAGAATGTGAACTTGAATTTTTTATTGCTTCGCGCTTGTGAAACCACTTATGGGGGCATTTTTATTTCACTTGTTCATTTCTTGTTACAATTAAAAAGACTTATGAAAGTGTCGATTGTTATTTCGGTGTTAAATTAATTGAAGATTTTTTTGATGTTTGTGAGTTAGATTGGGTAATAATAAGATGCAAGTCGCAAGGAACTTTTGAATTAAAGAAATCACCTATTAAACATTGAAATGTTATTTATATTTTTTTTAACTATTGCGTGTTGCTTTATACAGATACGCTTTGGGGACTCAAATTTGTTTCTGTAGTGGGTATGATTGCAGTTCAACTGTATTGGAAAGAAAACAATGAATCAACAATATTAAAATCATCTATTGTTTTCAGATGTCACAAATTTATGCAATATTATTCCAATTTATTTATTTACTATTCTATATTGCTTTGAAATAGTTTATGAAAGAACTTCATTAGATAACATTTGCTGTCACTGTTAAACCATATAGCTATTTGAAACATCAGACGAAAAAAGTAAAATATTAAGATATCAATATTTCGTTCTCTTTTTCATCCACCGTCAGTACTAACTGCTTGACGAGAACATTAAAATCTCATCACCTCTATCATGTAATTGAAAGAAATCTATGTGGCGGTGTGGAGTTGAAGGAACCCCTAAAGCATATCGTCATTTCCTGTGACTAGTTCCGATCATGGGTAAAAATACAGTCAAACGTAAGCTTTATAATTTGTATTTAATACACTTTCTCAATTTTTTTCGCCCATTCTGATATTAATTACCTGCCATATGATTGAAAATAAATCTACGTAAAAGAAACCTACTAAAATATTTATGTCAAAATTAAGTCTTTTTGAATTTAAAATTGATTAATTTGCTGCTTGTTTTTATTTATTTCCGTCATGAGAACATCAGACGACTTTATCCTCTGAAATTTGTTTGCAATATTTTATCTAACTAAGGTATCTCCTTTCAATCTTCTCTAAAGCACCAAATCTCGATAAACTCCTTGAGATATTTAAATTTATCTTCATATTGAATTAGTTTCTACAAGAACCGTGAATTAGTGAATTTTATGTAATAAATACGAAGTACCACTACACGAGAATGATCGAATTACTTACCATCAATTTTTCAGTTCTTACCTCACATCAGCAGAAAGCGGCCAAGCACCGGTGGTGGTCGAAGACGCAGGAGTGATGACTGCAGCAATACATGTTGCAAGCACAACAGCCCAGCAGCATGGACTGATACTGCATGAGGATCTGGTGAGCGACGGAAGGGAAGGTCGTCTCATTTTGCCTATTAAGAAATCTCTCCGATGATAACGAGCTATCGAAAATTTTCGATGGCAACTGGATGGTAAGAAGTATGAGACGAATATCGCATTACACTTCACAAGGTGTTTCATAAAGATAATTTCACCAAAATATTTCTCTTCGTAACGAGAATATTGGGATAAATAGTACAAGAAATGTCGCCCTGGTTCACGTAGATTCTTTCAACCTCTTCCACTAGCATTACACTTTTGGTATTTACAAATAAAACCAACTCTGCTTTTGTAAAATGAGTAATGTCACAGTTAATACCTGTTGAATATGAATATACAATATTACTACGAAAATTGAAACGGAACACTAGTTTGTGCTCACAATCACTAACTACTGAAGCGTGTAAGGGTTGGAGAAGCGCTGTCGTCGACCGTTACGAGCACCCGGCGACATTGCGGTCTCTGCCCCCGGAAAACGGTACCTTCAACGGAATATGTCGGCGCTGGTCGGAGGAAAGTGGACAAGAGAATCTAGAACGGGAAGGTGATTTGAAATCAGTCCTGTATATTCCATCGCGCAACAAATTTTCTCAGATTTTATAGTAAATATAAATATATTTATATTTACACAAAAATATTGACTAAATCTAGATGAAGGGTGTTAGTAACAGGGGAGTACCCAGGATTTAATAATAGTAATAAATATATTGACTAAACGCAAGAATTTATTTTTCCATTTCATCATAATTGAGAATAACATCCCAATCATTTATACGAGGTAATTTGAGCTGGAGATAATATTTGGGAATTTTTATTTCAGACCCAAGGAATATCAAAGTACAAACCATTTATGTAGATGATAATATCATTTTCACACAAGTAAAAATTGTTGCAATGCTCATTTGACGGACTAGAAACAACTCGTCAATAATTTAATTGTTCCATGACTCGTTTCATCGAATAAAAGTATCATTATATTGATGAATCAGAATTGCATCATTTTCGAAAGCGTACTCAAAACATATTTCGCATTTACGTCGATATCAAGTTTACTTCTTGTAACGTTCACGTAATTCAGCGTTAAAAACATGTTGATTCCTTCTGATCTTTCAGGAAAACTGTATCCTTAGACAAATCAACAAGAGCAAATTAACGTAGTCTTCCGTATTAAACAGATTTATAATTAAATATGAAGTAATGTCGATTTGCACTTACGACCACCAGGTGCTCTATTTGAATGTTGAGATGTCAGATATATCATAAAATTGATTACTTTTCCCATACAATTCTCGAAGAACAAACCAACTATAAAGAATTCCAATATTTTAATTAAACAGAGATCTCCTGAATCAAAATTACACACCTTCAATTTGAAACGTAAAAAAGCTTTTGATTGTAAAATATTTTGACAAAAAACATAATTGACAGTTACCATTTTATTATTATTATTAACCCATGTAAATGGTAAAAGAAGAAGGCATGATGTATCATTACGCATTTTGATATAATCGTTTTATAAATTGATTTACAATTGAAATTCTAAAATTTTCTAAATTGTCAGGTTTTTCAAACAAAGCTAACAGTTAGAGTATGAAAAGTCATCCCGAAAAGTATCGATTAAATAAAAAACACTTATGTTTAAACAGAAAACAATGAGTGAATAAATGAAATATCATTTAAAAAGTACATTGAGAAAAAAATAGACTTTTTATTTTTTCATTTTATTGTATTTTTCTTGTACGAAAGCAAACAGTCAGTTATTGTAGTTCTGAATCTACTTTTTACTTTCTCATATGAGTAATATGTAGAACGTATTGTAATCGTGAAAAAAAATCGAAAACGAGATTTTTACGGAAGTACGAAATTCGTAAATTAGAGGTGCTTTTATGAAAATGCCACTGAAAGTGATAACATTTCTATGATAAACATTACATGAAGGTGACCAAAATATGGAGTCCCACGCCAAAACAACCCTTTCTTAGTGGAAGTCTTTAATTTCACTCTTTAATGCAGACTGAGAAACGTATATGATAAGGTATGTGCAATGGTTTTGCATCTCACTTGTTAATCTTTGAAGCGTGTGTGATTGCACTCCTGCCCCCCCCCCACACACACACAAACACCCGCAACGAAGAGCTGTCCGTGCGGGGTTTGTAGGATACGCGTGTCCAGTGCAACCGGGAGTGTAGAATGCAATTTTAACCGGTTCAAGGTCGGATGGGATGCCGCAATACCCCGCGTATCTTTCTTATTGCTGTATCTGGATCACTGTAAGCTATCCTAACAATCTATTACGCGCTGATTGTATTTTCGCTGGAATTGCCAATGTCTTCGCATTGATAAGCCGCTGTTGTTCGTGCTGGGGTTTCTTATTGGCGAAAAATGTGTTTCAAGTTTAGGGGTAAATGATAATCACACAAATTAGAATTCCATTGATTTTAATAATTTTTACGTATTAATTAAATTAAAAATAACACAAAAATAAAATAATGTAATAAGTTTTGTGATTAATTTATTTGATTGTTTAATGCAACTAAATGCCACGAAATTCCTCTTTATTACATAATTCAGATCAGTAAACTCTGTCTTCTTTATTGCTAATAAATTTAACATAAACGGTGTGAAGTAATGAATTATGATTTCCAGATGAGAGTAATATCCAAATAGTTTTAATTATCTGTGCACGTTCCGCGAAGAAACGTAGTTTCTTTTGGGGTGACAGTATACTCCACCAAACCGTGTTACATAACGTTACCCGACCACTGAAGGGTTAAGTGGAATTTTTTTAAAGAATGTATAGATCTGGTATGTAACTGACACAATGAGGAGTGACAAAACAATTCTGGTTGATCAATAGCTGACAAAACCCACGGCGGCGCTATCATCCCATGGAAGCACCGGGGGCCACAGTTCGATCTTCGTGCACAATGAGAACGTCGACAGCACGCATGTTCGGAGTGAGAAAGTCCTGTAACGTCTGGACTCCGAATCTCGCTGGTCTGTCCAGCGGAAATCCCATGGAGCGTCGGTCAGGCCATAGTTGGTCACGGATACCACAGTAGCTATGACCGTCTGCACACGCATTGGGCCGTGGTGTCTGTTGAACCTGAGCGAGCACATCAATAACAACAATAATAATAATAATGAGGAGGGACCAGTACTCCAAGTTAGTCAAATAACTGAGACGTATAATAGTTTTCTTCATTTTGTTTATTCTAATTGTAATAAAACACAACATTATGATTAATGATTGTGATTATATCTATCGGTTAATAATATAGTAAAAATAATGTTCTAGAACTCGCTTGACTCGTTTGAAATTCACAAGAGCAAACATGTGCGGCCGAGAGCGACGGTTTCGCCATTTATGCATCTCACCTCGGAAAAAAATGAAATATCTTTCTCAGATGTCCTATAGATAAAAGTGATGTAAAAATACTTCGGAAAATTTGCTACAAATCAAAGTAAACTTCCATCACATTCGTGATTTAAAAGTTGGTCTCTTTTTTGGAAGTGTTTTCTCTATAAGAAGCAATGTCATCACCTATAATTGCAATTATTTTATTTAAATAGCCGGTGAGATATGCTTTTCAAGTTGAAATCACAATAAGTACTTGTTACTCCTTATATTTACTCCAATTTCAGACATATTAGTGATTTAATTCTTCCTACGCTAGTACTACCTTAATAGTCAAAAGAACACTTCAAAAGTGCAAATGTCAACGAATATTCTATAACCTGCATTTCTCAATAAACAAAACAGCGGACTCAGATAATACGTTCACAACCTTGGCACGGTGCGTACATCATCTCTGTAGTCCTCTCCTGACCCGAGTTTTTCTCCTGTTTTCCTCCGGGTCGTGGCGGATTTTCCATTGGCGGAAAAGACATTAATACTTTCGTTTTTATTTATCTGGAACATTTACTGCACATAATATGTGACAGCAATTCATCCCGGAATAATAAATGGGTAACTGTTCGTATTTATTAAATAATTGCTTTTTTAAAAGATTAAATCTGCCACTGCCCTTGAGCCCTTGATCGGAATTGATGGGATGATCCCGTGCTTGTTTTCGGAG
This sequence comes from Laupala kohalensis, assembly GCA_002313205.1. NCBI lineage: Eukaryota > Metazoa > Arthropoda > Insecta > Orthoptera > Trigonidiidae > Laupala > Laupala kohalensis. The sequence continues at coordinate 329,456 of NNCF01127867.1, forward strand.
AGTTTCTTATTGTCCCCCATGTTGTCATACGCAGTTTGCAACTGCTTTCTTGACGATATAGTTTATTTGTTTATTTAATATACCGCGACATTGTAGATTTCATGCGGATATTTATTTGCTTCGCCGTGACACATGAATCAGAATCAAATTTTCTCTCTTATATAATCATTTCTTAAGTTCTCCTTGTTAAAAATTGTTTAGAAATACTCAACAGAACTACATCCGGGGTAACTAAAATACAGTTGGGAAGACAATGTATCACGATAGCTTCTATGACACCGATCTTCATCAAAGAATCTTATAAAAATAATTTTTCACATGATCAATGGAAATAAAATTATAAACGCATAAAATTGCAATTATGTTCAACCAAAAATTATGTAGCGCGTTTCGTATGATTTTTGGGGAATCTAAAATAATACATAGGTTTATTTTGATTATATAAAACTCGTTGGAAGAATTAGTTATAAAGCAAACAAGTTCAAAAATAATAAAGATGTTTGAAAAATTGATTTTTTTAGGTGGTTAACCTAATAATAATAATAATAATAATAATAATAATAATAATAATAATAATAATGATAATAATAATAATAATAATAATGATGATGATAATAATAATAAAGTCTTGCGAGGTGGACGACTAACACCGAGAGATTCAAATGAATTGAAAATATGGAAAATATAGGACAACAACTATAAATATGGTAAATAGAGACGATACAGTATAAGAAATATAAAACCATAGGATTAAAGAAATAGAAGAATCAAGTCGTAAGATGGAGACATGTCTTACCAGATATGATGAAGTTAAAAAAGGAATGAAGATTCAGAATACAAGAAACATTACATTCTGTATTTTAATGGTTCAAATGTGGCTAACCTGGTCTACTGCGTAGTCCGAAATCATGATGAAGAGTTTTGCTGGCATCCCTTCCGGAGTACCTCGCGGGATCAGCATATGCTGCGGCCATCCGCATCCGCAGTAGTCCGTCGCGTCAGTACTTGAGTTAAGAGGTTGAACGTCCACGTTACGGAAGAGGCGATCGGTTGGGATGGTCACCGAAGACTCGTTGAACCAGCGAACAATATTCCTTACACCTGGTTCCACTGGAATTATTAGGTACTTAAATAAGTTATATCGTTTTTTTCTTCTGTTTTTCACGTATTCTTTTTGTATTGGACAAAAATGGTAGCTCAAGGTTAGTGCTCTCGTTTGCCACAGAGAACCCCGAGTTTGATTCCCAGCAATTTACATTACATGCTCATAATAATAATAATAATAATGATAATAATAATAATAAACTTTATTGTCACACAAGCAGTTACAAACTACGTATGACCACGTGGAGGTCAATAAACAAATTTACTCTCCGGAAGCAAGTAGGACCATCCTATCAATTCCGATCAAGGACCCTAAGGCAGGGGCGGTTTTAACACTCCTAACAACAAAAAATTGTTCGGAACGTGTTATAGTATTAACATAATACCAACAAATTTGTATTTAATAAAACAAAAAAGTCATTTCACCTGAACGTATTATTATCAAACTATAGATCATTCGGAAAGTATTATTGATAAATCGTAACTATTAAATAACACTAGATTCGCGAATAATTATTTCAATTGATACCGGCCCGAGGAAAGAGCCTAGCGGATCTTTATAAAAAATCCACCTCTACCCGAAGGAAAACCGGAGAAAAACCCGAGCCAGGGTGGGGTTACAGAATTAATGTGCACAACCGTTCCAAGGTTGAGTACATACAGCTAAACTCATGAAAAAAATAGGACACAATGCGAGCATGCAGGAAAATAGTTTTGAAATTGTTACCAGATATTTTAAAAGTATTACAGCAAGGGCGTGATAAAGTACAAGGTGACATTAAGTTTTATTAAAATCAATAATTATTTTACGTTGTAGAAGCACTGGTGCCGTAGATAACTTTTTACCATGGATTTGAAGATATTCAATTTAGTAATATCTTTTATATTTTTCGGACGGGGAATTATATAGAACGATTCTCGATCCTTTTTGGCAAAAGAGAGTTCAGAGCAAATGTTTCCTCCACGATTTTCAGGTGACGCGTAATTTTCAACAATATTCAAAAGATGGTTTGGTCCGGTTGTTTTTATTTTAGTGTTCGATGTTGTCGCTATTTTCCACAAAATGTTTCACGATGTGACTAGAGATTAAATTAACTTATAATTGGGTCTCACTAGTGCTCATTTAAGTGCTCCATTGTTGGCCGAAACGAATTCTTACATACGTGTTATATTGGTAGACGGATACATTATGGTGTAAAGTTATTTCTATTTTCTTTCAAATATGTATGACGAATTCTTCCTCACTCATTTTAAAATAAATGTGTATACAATATAATACTTGCCCAGTAGGGTGAAAATAGATTTATTTATGAGAATCAGCAATTGGACTCAAAACCATGAAACAGAATGAAATTGTTAATGTTGAAGAAGCCAATGTATATTATGTAGTTTTATTGCTCGACGCGCACTATAAAAATTTCGTAGTATCTTCTGTCTGGTTGTCTTAGAATAAAACTATCGCATCTGTTCATTATCATTACCACTTAAGAGGCTCATTTAACCCTTCGTCAATCCGTTCGTCTTATTCTCTCTCTCTCTCTCACCTACTCTCGGTTTCCGCAAAGCAGTAATGGAGATCAATACTCACTGCGCACACGGAACTTGTCCAGTTCGATGAAGAGATTGCGCTGGTCTCGAAAAGACAAAGTTCGTCTTCGCTCATCGAGACTTGGAGCCAGGAAGATTCGCACGGTGCCATCACGTGATCCTCTACCGGAATTACGGACCTGTGAAAGTAAGAATTAATTCATGTGGAGCTCTTAGAGAAACTGTGGTCCAACTTGGGGAAAAAATTGGGAAATTAGAGAACTGCACGTGCATACGCGGAAAAGATGAAGAAATACCTAGCCACTTCGGACTACATAATGTACTTTATAAAAGGTGGGAAAACCTTAATTAAAGATGGACCCAAATTCGGACGAAGAAACGGAGTGATACATTCATTGAGTAGGTAGGAAATATATGAGAAGTACGTGATATATTTATACCGAAATTTCTTAAATCGAGGTGAACCTCACCGCCAGGTAACAGATTAATTATGTTATGTTGAATGAACATAGGAGACAGGACCGAGAATCGAACTCGGAACCTCCAGCTTAACACACAGATGCACTTACCAACTGCGCCACCCCGATCATCCCTGAGTCCAGTCTGGGCAAGTTGAATGTGAATGATAGACTGGGCCCAGAAGCGAATGAGGTGGCGCAGTTGGTGAGCGCATCAGCGCGTTAAGCTGAAGATGTCGAGTTCGAATCTCGGTCCCGTCTCACATTTTCATTCAACTTAATCGTGAAGTATTGCAAAGCTAGACAAGCACGCTGGGAATCGAAGATATCCGGAGAAGTTCGAATGCGGAGATAAAGGAAATTAAATATTGAACACTACACACAAGAACACCGTGTAAAATGCGGTTAAAATTTTTCATGTGGATTCCTGGTGAAGTCTTTAGATCTTTCCAGTATGTGCTGCTACCGTGGTCAGCAGTCATATACCATTTACTCTTGATTTTATTTATGTTATTTATACTACAACTCTAATTAATTTAAAAATATTACTACTTTAAAGGGTTTCTCTATAAGATCACAGGTAAATTAGAACCGTTGTCACTTAAAACTGCCAAACTGTTTTTAGACTTGTAGAAAGAAGTTCTTTCTTTAATTTAAAATATTATTTTAGGACAGTATACTGCTATCTCAAATATATCGTTCTAAAAACCTTACAGTGAAGGTTTTCAGTTTGTTACAAAACAAAGCATATCGCTCCACGGTGAGTATAACGTCACATCTAAAAACTAAATTTTTAATACATAGTCAAAAATCAAAAGTTTTAAATTTTGAATGTGTACTAGATTACTCCTTGTTCTTGAGAAAAATTGCCACGATAAAAAATAATATTGTTACTTTCATTGTGATTAAAATAGATGGCATATAAAGTTTCTAACCAGGAGATACTCAGGTTAAAAAGAAGACAAGTGCTTTGAGTTGTGTCACTTTTCTTGCTCAATAATATTATTTTTTTACTTCTTTTTTGTCTTGTTTTGACATTTCTTTTTCTTGTCAGTTTTTTCGCGCCAATAATTTAAATCTTCGTAACTTTTGGGTACAAGAAAAAGGGACTTTTTTCTAGTTAAGTCCTTTTCTTTATAGACAACCTTCGCCTTCTTACTCAAATGAGACACTGTTCCTGCTTGATTAAGGTAGTACTAACGTAGGTTTGGTAATTAAATCACCAAAATATCTTAAATTGGTATAAATAGAGTAACATGTACGTATTGTGATATCAATATGAAAAACATACCTCAGTGAAATAAAATAATTGCAATTATAATTGATGGTGAAATACATTGCGTTATGCATTACGGAGGAAACACTAATTTACAAAATAAGACCAAGTTTTATATCACGAAAGTAATGGAGGTTTTCTTTGGTTTCTGATAAGTTTTCCGCAGAATTTCTTCAATAACTTTTATCTGTATGTCACCGGACATCACAAGAAGATGTTTCGCTTTTTCTGAGGTGAGATGCATGAATCACGAAACAGTTACGCTCAATCGCCATGTTTGTACAGGCTCTTGTGCTTTTCAAATGAGTTCTTGAACATTGTTTGTACTAAAATATGAACTAATATTATACAAATTAAATCACTTTTTTCTTCATTATTATTCATATTGTTGTGTTTTATAACAATTAGAATAAAAATAAAGAAAACAATTATACATCTCAGTGATTTGACTAACTCGGAGTGCTGGTCTCACCGTAAATGTGAAATCTACCGAGAGGGTAATCGACACTTCTGCATTCTCGTGGCAGGTTTCACAAGTAGACAAATGACTGAAGAACCACATTGAAGAACCAAATTTTATGCATCTCACTAAACCATTCACTCAAAATCGTAGATTTTTAGATGTGACGCTATTTTCGCCGTAAGATAAAGGGAGAAAGGAGGAGGACTTTTTACCTGAATGGAATAGACGAAAGGCTTGTGCTGCAAATGCGTCACGCGGACGAACACTGGACCACGTGGGGCGAAGTCTAGTCCACGTGACAAGTCGAGGTCCCTCTGCTGCCAAAAGGTGCGGAACTCATTCCGACGACCCAAACCTGGAGTTTGGACTTGTCCTTGAACTATTTGGATGCCTTCGAAACCCAACTGTGCGTGAAACAGAGAAGGAGATTTAGATCATGTGGTGAGTCTACCTGAAATTTTGAGAATTTCTTCCGTTAGTTTTTGCATTTCTTATATAACTTGAGTTTTACTTCTATTTCTTTATCTTCTATCACGTGTCGACCTCTTAAGAGCAAGTGGATACTACAATATGAACTAATAGATACAAATTAAATAGTCACCAGCCTCTCTTTTCTCAATAAACACGGAAATCCAAAAATAAAAGCCATTAATAGTAAAAAACACCCTAATTGTGAAGATGAAGATATTTCATTCCTTTTTCGATATTTTGACGAAGAATCAAAATTTTATCCAATTTCTTTTAGCGGCAACACTTTGTGTTAGTCTCACATAGACGAATGACCAAATTTTCTGTTTCTTTCCCGTCATGAAGGTACTTTTTCTGGTTAACGGGTCAAATATTGCGTCAAAATTAAGAATGCGAAAAAAAAAATGAAAATAAAAATGAAAATATATCCTGAAATCTTGTTACTTGGTTCTAAAACCCAAAGTATTGTGCACAGTAGATACTGGAAATGAGATACATACAATATTAGTGAATATTATTATAATGTTCCTGACAATATGAAAGGAGATTAGGACGATAGATTTTTGGATGAGATGGGTTTTAGACTTTTGGATGTAGCTTTTTGTATAGCAACCTTGTGCTGGAAATTTCTTAGGGCAGAATATCACATTTTTACCATCCACTGGATTTTAATGCTTTATGCCATGTTACAATATTTTATTGCTTTTATGCGTAGGTGCAGATTTTGGGTAAGTCGGACTATTATTCGACAAGTACAGATATGTTTTCAGTTTTATTAATGATTATGTATGGTCTATTGAGTTCTATGGTGTTACATTTCAAAATTGTCCGGTGATAGTACAATATGACTCACTCTTTAACACTCTCCGGGCAATATTTGTAATATGGTGTACATCCTGACACTACTCGGAATTTATGGGCTATTTCTTGAAGTACTATGTTGACTACAACAGATTTGTTTGTAGCAATGTAAATATTCTGAGTCAGAATTGTGCAACCAGTTCTGATTTGATCAATGCTCTCTTTATGTTGCACTTGCCGTATACGGCTGTCGTGAGATTTGGGTCCTTACTTAGGTATTCTCTGTAGTTCCGGGCGGCAATATCTTCGTCATGAATTGCACACATGAATCCTTTAATTCCGCTATAAAAGTCGTAGTACAATATATTATTATTATTATTACTATTATTATTACTACTATTATTATTATCTACCATGAAGTGTTTTTTCTCAGCAGAAACTGGAAATTATTCAACCACCTCATAGATCTTGGGTTCAATCAATACAGAAAGGAAATTCATCCTGGCCTGTATGCTGAATCCTATACTGCGAGTATTAAGCGAGCAATAATTGTACCTATGTATTTGTCGAAAATTTTCTCGGGAACGGTTCAAACGATTTTAATGAAATTCACAGATTAGATGTATTTTGGGATGAAAATGTGATACAACATTGTCTTTTTTCTTTGTTGAACAATTTTAATACGAGTAAAACTAGTCATTAATAAACCAAAAATTGTTTGACATAGTGACCGGTTGTCCAGCGGATAACGTACGAGCTTCACACGCACAAGGTAAGGGGTTTGAACCCCTGTGAGTGTTTTTTATTTATTTTTTTCGGTATATGATTATTATACATTTATCCTTTTTTGAACATTTCTACTATTAGTAAATAGTTGCTGAGTAACAAAAATGCGAATAAAACTGCTTAAGTTTGTTGCTTAACTGCAAGAATTTTTATCTCATCTTATTAGTAAAACGGTAATGAAATGACCGCACCTAATATTTTTGAGGCTGAAACATTACGAAATAAACACTAATATTCATTTGAATTGGACTCGACTACTTTCGATGTAACGTAGTAATAACAAAATCACATTGAATGAAAGTTAGCTCCACGAAGAAAATACGAACTAACGAACTCGTGTAAAGTATTAATTAGCAAAGGAATAAGTGGATTGTAAGTTTCTTCAAAGTTAAAAGGTGTTCCTAACATGTTCAATTCAAAAATAAAATTCAGAATAGAATTCAAAGATAAAATTCAACGACTACCTTATTTTAAATAAAGAATACGGCTGTAGACCAGTCTTTCCTTTGAATCGTCAATGGAAGATGAACTCGTGTAGAATATTGTCTCTGGTTGTGTGCGAAGTGTGTGGGCGTCAACGTGCGATACCAAGATTCTGCTGACACGAGTACACACGTGTCTACAGTGACAGAACGAGTCCGCAGTCTCGCAGTGGGTTTTTGTCCCTGATTAAAGTGACACCATGGAAATATCATTCTTTGTAATTAACATTCCTGATTTGTTAAAATAGACATTAACAGCGCCGGGATCATTTAATTGTTAACTATCCATGAATGAAACGGTCTTGACCGCTGGAACCACAGGTATCCAGTTGTCGTGTAGTGTAGAGATTTGGTTGGGTTGCAACGAAACCTCTGCTTCCACAAGATAAATAAAATCTTCCAAGCTGATCCTTCAAAGGTAAAAATCTTTATTACTTTAATGAAAATCTGACTTGGAACAAGATAAATTAAAAGAGTTGACACAGTACGACAAATAGACGGTTTTATGTTCCGTTTAAACTGATTTCTGACGTATTGGCACTCGTGGCAGTGTTCTGCAAGGCTCGGCTGTCTTCCGCTCTTAAGTGCTGGCTGTGAGGAACTTTGTCGCAGCGTCTTGCATTGGACTCCGAATCCTTGGCGTCGCGTCCTGAGGGCAGGATTTTCTCAGCGTTGCAGCGCCGTCGAGGTCGAGTTTCGGAGTTGTCTTCAATGTGGGTTCTTCGGAATCAAGTGTCGTTCGAGTAGATCCTTCCTCCAGAACTGTTAGAATATGTGTCCCGAATCGTGGGAGTGCATATTATCAAGATTGTAATCGCCGGAACGTACTTGAAATTCAGCTTGGAGTTCGTAGTGGCGAAATTTAACCTGTAGCGTCTCGGACCGAGTATATCGAAACGAGCTGGGCTAGGTTCAGCGAAGAAGTTCTCCTTGTTAGGTTACCAAGGTTACCGTACCTTTTTTGTTTGTGATTCCTTGCATGGAATCTGTTGGCCTTGGAATCTGTTGTCATGACTTGAGATTCTTGTGTATGGAAGGCCGTGCCGTTGAAATTTGTTACATAAACACATATGGCGAGCGCTTTACAATTCGTGTCGAATATATATCTTTGGCGCTTAGTAAACGGCTGTTCCTCGACCACTTTGATGCGTGCGAGCTGGTCGATAGGCGTGGGCGTTATAGGGGGAAGAATTTGTGTGAAGAAGAAGAAGATGCGCACGTGTGACGTGCATACTTCACATAGTATGTAGGAAGGGTACCTTTCTACATCACACCCCTCGTTCAAAAAAAAATTTACCTTTAATTTTTTTCAAATTAGCAGGACGAGAGAAAAAAAGGGAAAGAAAACATTAATAGCGACATTGACAAGTAATAATTTGTGTTCGTTCAATAATAATAGAAGTCAGGCTTCTCATTAAACTTTATTCTTCTGCCTGATCGTGTGTGGCTCCCAGGTGGTAGTTTCGGTGTCGCTTCTTCGACTTGTTGAGTGATGTTTTCTAATGGTGGTACGTGAGTGATATTTAATGGGTCCGCCGTGACGAAAGCAGGTTTGACGCGGTCCAAGCTCACTCGTATGTTTTTGTTGTTGATTCTGATTGTGACGGTCTTATTGTCCTCGGATCGGGACAGTACTTCATATGGTCCGTTGTAAGGGGGGACAAGCGTTTTTCTGAACGGGGTGCTACGTAGAAATACGTGTGTTGCACTCTTTAGTTCTTTGTGGATAAACGGTTGTCGTGTTTGTAGCCTTGGTACGACTGGTTTAATTTGCTGCATGTGGCGTACCAAGTCTTGGACATAAATCGTTGTCGGGTACGTGTCATCTTTATTGTATTGATGGAAAATATCGCTAGGTAGCGTGAGTGTTTTTCCGAATACCAGTTCCGCAGTTGAAGCGTTTAAGTCTTCTCGGTGCGCGGTACGGAAACCTAGCATGATTACGGGTAGAGCCTTACTCCACCCGGTGTCGTGCGACATCAGGGCGGCTTTCAACTGTCTATGGAGGCGTTCGACCATGCCGTTAGCTTGAGGGTGGTACGCGCACGTTCGGTGTCGGTTGATGCCGAGTCGTTGCATCAACTCTCCGAATACTTGGCTCTCGAATTGTCGTCCTTGGTCAGTAATGATTTTGGTTGGTACTCCGTATCGAGCGATCCACCCGTGTAGAAGTGCGTCGGCCGTTTTCTCCGCTGTTATGTCCGTCATGGGGATGACTTCGGACCAACGTGTGAACCTATCGATAACCGTTAGGGCATATCGATATCCCTCTGAATGTGGTAGTGGTCCGACTATATCCACATGAATTGTGTCGAATCGGTTTTCGGGTGGTTTGAAAGATCCTAATGGTGAGATGGTATGTCGATAAACCTTGTTTTTCTGGCATTCTAAGCAGGTACCTGTCCAGTTTTTAATATCCTGGTTGATGTTGGGCCAAAAATATTTATCTTTTATTAGACGTGCAGTTGCTTTGCGACCTGGATGCGATAAATTGTGCATTTCGTCGAAGATCTTTTTTCGAAGGTTGTCTGGGATTAAGGGACGGCCTTCCTTACAGATTAGAGTTAAATCCGAGTTGGGGATTGTCTCCTTCGTATACCATTGTGGTTTCGAAGTTATTAATCGTTGGATTTCTGGGTCTTCGAGTTGAAGCTGTGCGAATTTAGAAGTATTTTGTAGCAGTGTTATTATTTCGACACGTGACAGTGCGTCGGCAACGACGTTCTCGTTACCTTTTATATGTCTGATGTCGGTAGAAAATTGTGCTATGAACTGAAGCTGGTTGAGTTGTTGCGGGGGTAATTTTTCTCGTTTTTGGCGGAATGCATGAGTTAAAGGTTTATGATCCGTGTATATGGTAATTTGAAAACCTTCGAACCAATGCCTGAAATGTTGTACGCTTTCGTAGATTGCTAATAGTTCACGGTAGTAAGTTGGCATTTGACTTTGCTTCGCGGTTAGTTTTTTACTATAGAAGGAGAGGGGCTGCCATTCTTGGTCTACCTGTTGTTGTAGGCACGATCCTACATGAGTCGCAGACGCGTCGGTGAATAGCGCCAACGGTGCGTCGCTGCGTGGGTGCACTAATGTGACGGCGTTCGCTAGGCTCTCCTTGCAGTCCGCGAAGGCTGCTTTCAGGGCGTCCGTCCATGGGAATGGCTTCGTCCCGTCTTTTCTGCCACCGGAGATTGCGTCGACTAGGGCGGCTTGGGGCACTGCTGCTTTCGGGATAAATCGTCTGTAAAAGTTTAGGACACCGAGAAATCGTCGCATACCTCTCACGGTGGTGGGTTGTTCCATTGCGCGGAGTGCGGTGACACGGTCCTCTGGCGGGCTGATGCCTTTGGCGTCAATGGTATAACCAAGAAACGTCAGTTCTGTGACGCCGAAGGTTGACTTCTGCATATTTACTACAATCTCGTGCTCTCGCAGCCTCTGGAACAGCGTCTCTAGGTGATGCTTGTGTTCGACTACGTTCTTGCTAAACACAAGGATGTCATCAATGTAAGTGTACACAAATGGTAGACCGGTGGTTACCTGGTCCATAAATCGCTGAAACGTTTGTGCACTACTTTTTAGACCGAATGGCATTTGTAGGTATTCGAAGGAGCCAATGGGTGTGACTATGGCCGTTTTTTCTGTCAGCCGAGTTCACCGGTATCTGGTGGTATGCCTTCACCAGGTCTATCTTTGAGAAAATTTTGGATCCCGCAAGGTTGTTAGCAAAGTCGTGTATATGACGCATGGGGTATGCGTCCGGCACTGTCCGGTCATTAAGTCTCCAGTAGTCTCCGCATGGGCGATAAATACCATCCGGTTTTTTGACTAAGTGGAGTGGTGATCCCCAAGGGCTGCGGGAATGTCGAACGATACCGGCTTGGACCAAGTTTTCAAATTCACTTTGTACAAACTTTAGTTTTTCTGGAGTCAAACGGCGCGGTCTGCATGTGACCGGCGGTCCGTCTGTAGTTGGTATATAGTGCATTGTGTTTGGTCGCGTGCAAAATTTTCCAGATGGTTTTGTTAAGTCAGGGAACTTGTTGATGATCTCGGCGAAATCGTTATTCTGGATTTTTTTTATTTTCATTTCTGTGCATTTGCATGCGTTAAATTTCGTGCCTGTCGAGATTACCGTTAAATGATCGCTGAGTTTTCCTGTTCCACAGTTTAATATAAGCTCGTAATAGGACATGAAATCCGCTCCTAAGATGGGGTCCTGTACGTCGGCTACAATGAAGTTCCAAGCATATTCTCGGCGGAGGGTGAGGTTTAATTTTAGATGAGCAGTTCCAAAGGTTTGGATGTCTGTGGAGTTGGCTGCGTTTAAAATAAGTCCGGTGGGGATTGTGTTTATTTTCCAGTGCTTCCTTGGAAATATGGAGACATCTGAGCCCGAGTCGATTAAGAAATGTAGACCGGTACTTCGCTCGTATACGTAGGGGCGTTTTCCCATCAATCTGTTGCAGAAACTAATTTTGGGGTCGCAAGCATGCACACCGCCCTTCAATCTTGAGTTGGGGGCGGCTGTCTAAGTTTTTTTGGTAATTTCAAGGTTGGAGGCATCGTTTTGCGTCATTTCCGAATTTTGCGTGGTACCAACATATATCTCGGGGCTTGTCAACGTTCAAACGTGAACGTGAGCGAGTACGAAAACTTCGTTGGTCGTTGCGATATGGCGAAGGGTTTCGCTGGTAATTACGGTTCGTACTTTGCATTTGCAGTTCGGCCATTTGTTTTGTTAAGGTCGTTAGCGTTTGTAAAATGTACTCCATACGTGGGTCAGTGGGAGGTACAGGTGTCGTTTCTCGAGTGGCTGCTACGGTACTCGGGGTTTGGAGCGCCATTGCAATTTTGTCAGCGAAGGTGGCCTGCTCCGCTACATCATTGGCGCAACTTCCTGCTAAGATTGTTCTGACTTGGACGGGAAGGGCTCTCATCCATATTTCAGAGATGAGGGTATTGTCTTGGTCGTCAGGACCAGCTAGGTTTCTGAGGTGACGTAGGAACTGGGATGGGGTACGATCACCGATGGCTTCTGATGAGAGTAGCCTATCTATTCTCTTTGCTTGCGAATTTGCATATTGAGTTATAAGGAAAGATTTTAATTGGTCATACGCTGTATTGTCATACGGTGCCAATAATTTCTCATCGATCGTGAGTAAGGTGGGGTTATCAAGGTCGCTAACTATGGCAGCGTGCTTTTGGAACGGGGAGGTAATACCTCTGACTGAGAAATGGGCTTCTATATAGTTAAACCAGGCTTGGGGCCTGTCCTTCCAAAAATGTGGCATAGGAAATGTCGTTGCGGTATAGTCGCGGGAAGGCAAGGTTGGGGTCTGAACGTCTTCAGTAGGCATTGTAAAGAAAATAAGATTCCTGGATAATTTGGAAAACAGAATAAAAAATATTGTTAGTAATTGCCAGGAACCTGGAGAGAAATAAAAGAGTGTGCATACTTCACATAGTATGTAGGAAGGGTACCTTTCTACACAGTGTTATTAATATGATGTGAATTCTAATTGTTTGGTGAAATAATGTATTTGGGTGTGAGTTTGATTCGAATATAATAGTATGTATTGTACGTATGTGCAAGGAGATTTGAGGAAGACAACAACGTTCGCCATTTGCAAATTAAGAAAACTGGTATCGTTGCTAATGGGAAGTAACATACGTGACAACTGGTTTTCAGGAAATAAACACTGATTTATGTGCATTCTCCGTCAAGTAAGTGTATTTAAATTAGTAAATTTAAATACACTTAAAGGAACGTTTTTAAAAAGAATCTATTGAAAACATTTGGAATATTGATTCCGGAAAAAGACTATAAAACAAAACATTGATGCAACCAATCATAGTTTTGTTAATGTATTTTAAGTTTCAATTGTTTCGTTAACAAATATTTTTGCAGTTACAAATGATAATTACTTAACATTTTATTTATGCTTTAATTTAACAATTAAAAAGTATCTACTGCAAACATAATTATGTAGATAAAGATACTCTAATGCGAATTATTGAAGCAACCTATTCCAATGTTTTTGTCAAATGTTTGATTTGAGTTTTGATTGTTTTGTCAAATTATATTTTTGGATGTAAATTTAATATTCATTCCAATATAATGGCATGTATGGTACATACGTACATATTCCTTCGCTGTAATGTATTTAAAGTAGTATAATAATTTTAGATTTTATGCCACAATTTTACGCATAAAACGTATATACTGCTAACGTAATATTTGAAATAATGTTCTCAAAAAGTATATTCGTGTAGAAAAGTAATATATTTACGAAGTACAAAAGTTCTTGGTTTACCAATCAATTTCTGTGACAACCAGAGTAGGCAACATTCAATTGTTGTCACTTAAAAAATGCCTAAACGGAAACCTCTAAAACAACGCGTTTTTAATTTTAATAAGAAATATCAGGAAAACCATAGATTTCAACAAGCAGGTGGTGTAATGCGCGTTAGCTTGGCGGACAATGATATTGATGAACCGAGTACCTCTAGAGATATAACAAACAATATTGAGGTAGTATTGCAAAAAGGGAAAAGACCAGCTCGAAAATCAAAAACTGCGTGCGTGGAGCGAATATTCAGTATTGTAGTGGATCTGAATTAATCTGATTCCCAAGAACTCCTTCGTAAAAGGCGCAGCTGAGAAAGGAAAAGGAGACGTGCTGAGAATGTGGAAAAACACGAGCAGCGCTTACATCGAAAACGACTAAGGTATCAACAGTATATGAAGGTTACAATTCCCACGAGTTTTCAAGTCGGCTTGGGAATATGAAATGGGGGTGAATGATTATGAGTGAATGTTGTGGTGGAATGAAAGGCAGGGGAAACGGGAGACACCCCGAGAAAACCTGCCATCCACCACCTCGGATTCTACTTGGATCGAACCGGGTTTGAACCGGCGTCCCCAGCGGTAGAATATAAGCGCGTTCGGCACTGCGCCACGGGTCGCCCATGGTGGATAAAAAATCATAAAATAAAAATTCTTACTGAAAATTATACAGGAGTCGCGAATTTCTTTCTGAAACTTTCAGACAAAAAAATGTTGCTGTAGATGAAAAAATTATTTTGCTTTCTTCATTTCTCTGGATCTACAAGGTATTACACGGAAAACTTTGAAGATGACGTGGCTATAGTCCGTCGTCTTGGGTCACCAGATTTCTTATGATGATGAATCATTTGTACAACAACTTGTCCAAGACCGGTCAGATCTGATGGCTCGGATTGCGAAACTTTAATTCATTGATTTAGTTGATGAGTTAGATAAAAAACAATTTTTTGGAAAAACTTTAGCATACGCCTATGCAATAGCATGCGGCTTACTTCACAAGCATTTGCTATTGATCATGTGTCCTGAAGATAAGATTCATAATAATGAGGAACTAAATCCTCTATTTCTGCTTAAATTCCAGAGGAAGGTGACCAAGAATTGCGAGAACTGGTATTGAAATGGATGATCTGAATGATTCAGAATCCATGTGGTGATCTGAATCCTAACGCACCATGTATGATAAAAAAGAATGGACGATTCAAGTGCCGATTTGGTTTCCCGAAATCATTCTAAGAAGTCACATCTTTGGCAGATGGTGAAAATCGAATTATCGTCGACGCTACGATTGTAAATTAGATCGAAACAGTCCTCATTTTTCTCGCAAAGATATAAAATGACAGAAAATAACTAGAGACAATCGCCATTTAGCCACATATAAGGCATACCTGCTTAAACGATTCAAGTACCATGTCAACGTGGAGTACGTAGGAAGAATTCGTGCTGTCAAATTTCATTTGTAAATATATTTACAAGGGACATGACTATGCATTCATTAAGATTATTGAAAATGAAACAAGAGTTAATTACAATGAAGCAGATGCGTACGTTCAAGGTCGATGTATTACTTTACCTGAAGCATGTTGAAGTTTGTTCGGTAACGAAATTCAGAAGAAAAAAAGTCAAGCATTTCAACGCTTGGACATTCATCTACCTGGTCAATTTAGCGTCTTAAATATCGAAAAAAACTCAAGTAGATTTAGCTGATAAAGGACTGAAAGGATCGACTTTAAACGCTTACTTCAGAAATAATCAAGCTCTCTAGAAAAAAAGAAGAAAATGAAGAGGGCGTTTACCATTACTATTGGCAGACGCCTGAGCATTTTAGATGGATTGGAAGTACATGTGAATGGGTACATAGAAGGAAGAAAATTCGTGTCATTGGAAGAATACATAATGTGAACTTTGTTTCACAACCAGAACTCTACCATTTGCGATTTCTACTATATCATATGAAGGGTATTGTCCATTTTAATGATCTTCTAACGGTGAATGGAGTAACAAACGCCTGGTATAAACAAGCTTGCTTGGCTAGAGGACTTACACATGATGACCAACTGTGGAAATCAGCTTGCAAGAATTAACTCTATCCAAAATGCCTAGAGCCATGAGAACACTTTTTTCTCAAATTCTCATTTTTGGGTCACCAGGAAATTCTAAGGTGTTGTGTATAAATTTAAGAAAGTTCTACCAGAAGATTTTATCCAGGAAGCACGTCGCAACGGGGGCTCGGAAGAAGATTCTATTAAAAGAGCTTAACGAATAATTGCGTATAAATTAGACACTGAATCGACAGAAGGGAGATCGCTTCTGGGTAGAGCGATACAAAACGGACGACGTTGATAGCTTCGATAATTAACAGAACGAAGAGCTTTTGAATTCTGCAGATAATCATGCCGTAATTGGAGACCAGATGTACCACCAACTCAGAGGCACTCAAAGAGAAATTGTCGACACAATTCTTAATTCCCACATTAATCAAGGACCTGGACCGAAGTGTTACTTTATTGATGGTCCTGGTGATACAGGTAAAACTTTTGTGTACAAAACACTTTACTACATTTTTACTGGAAGGAACCATAATGTTAAATGCGTGGCATTTACTGGAATTGCATCTATTTTCCTTCCAGATGGTCGAATATCTCACAAAATTTTTGGACTGAATACGCCTTTAACGCCTCAATCAATTTCCAGTATTAAACCAGGTTCATCCAAGACTGTAGAGCTTGCTAAACTTGACATTTTTTAAATGGATGAAGCCCCTATGGTACCGAAATATGGCTTGCACAACATTGATCAACTGCTTCGTGCAATAGCCAACCCCATTTTGCCGTTTGGTGGAAAGATCATTGTTTTTGGAGGAGATTTTCGTCAATGTTTGCCTGTTCAACCACGTGCTAATCGCAGCGAATTGATAGATTTTTCCATTAAAAAAAGCAACTTATAGCGTAATTTCTATTCCTTCTCACTGACAGAAAATTTGCTTGTTGGTCCTGGGGAAAGTCACTTCGCTGAATATTTATTGCAACTCGAAAACGGAACTTCACCTGTAAATGCCATGCATGAGATTGAATTACCTTCAGATATTCTTTCCGGAGATAATCTTATCGAAGAAGTGTTTGGAGATTGTCTGACTAATAACACATACGAAAAAATTAAGGACATAGCAATATTAGCTTCTTTAAATAAAGATGTTAACAAAATTAATTCTGACATAATTGAAAAGCTTCCTGGAGAATATAAAATTTGCAAAAGTCACGACTCTGTGAAAGATCAATCAGAATGAGGTCTAGAATTTACTTCAGAATTTCTTAATTCAGTTGAGATGGCTGACTTGCCATTGCATAAAAAACTAAAAAGAAATACAATAATAATGCTCTTGAGGAACTTGAATGTACCTGAAGGACTGTGCAATATAACGAGATTGATCATTACAGATTTATGCAACAACATTATGAAGGAAAAAAGTATCACAGGAGAAAATTCGGGCCGCGAAGTCCATATTCCCAGAATATTTTTGGATTCTAACAAAAGTCAGCTTGGATTTACTATGCAAAGGCATCTGTTTCCTGACAGAGCAGCTTTTGCCATGACAATACATAAAGCATAAGGCCAGACCTTCCAAATTGTTGGAATATATTTATTAACTTCAGCTTTATGCATTGAATGATGTGTGTTGCATTTTCTAGAGTTAAGAGAAGAAGCGGTTTAAAAGTGCTTTTCTCCAGAAAATCCTCGCCAAACGAGTAATGTTGTATGTGTGTATTCCAAATGTATTCACATCCAATTTTCAAGTTCGGTTCGGATATGTTGATTCTTTTGTGGGATATGGAAAAAACTAAAATCGATCACATTCGCACGATCGTAAAGACCTGAAGAGATCTCCACATTCTCGGACGTTCATTATACTTTCCTTATAACTACGCATAAAATTGGAAAGTATAGACCCGAAGAATAATTGATTATCAATCAGAGGCAAAATACCTTCTTTCTACTGTAGACTATCATCGCTACCGTAGGAACAGCGAATCACACGGAAGTCACCAAGTAGTCAANCTACCGTAGAACAGCGAATCACACGGAAGTCACCAAGTAGTCAACATCGCATATTATCTAGGTATGTATATCTAATAGTAATATCTAATATTAAAAATGGGTATATTGTGAATTTGTATGAATAGATAATTTTGAACTGTTTACGAATGTGTCCATAAAAAGAGGAAGCAAAATAAAACACAAATGCTTATTATATTCAATTTACTCTCTGTATGTTTTCTTTACCTAAATACAGAATGTCCATTACATAAGACTTTAGACATTCATCTTTAAACCGGACACGAAAAGAATCTTATACGGCAACGTTAATTGCTCTGTTACCAAATTAGCAACATAGCTATGTATGAAATCATTCGTTATATTCATAGTTACACAGCAGTGCAACGCCTAACGCACTGAATAAGTAAAACATTGTTTGAATCCCTTTATGGAAATTATTTTTTGAATGAATTTTGTCAAGATCAGGATGTACATGATTATTTATGACTACTATATTAAACGTTCTTTACGACTGATTGAAAACCATGTGTTCATTTCGTCAGTCATCTGAGCGAAGTTCGATCTCCCTGATATTTATTATTAAATTCAAAAAGTTTCGGACAATGTGACATATCCGGAACAGTACAGATTTTGTGCGATCTTCATTACATTCCCCTTTATTCCTAGATCATTTAAATTCTTCTTTGAATATCTTTGATAATATGCTTTCGACAGACAGTTTCTTATAAAACCTTGCGTAATATATTCGCCGTACCTCTCAATACAATTATTTGGACTTCCTAATCTTTTGTTCAAGGATTACCTGCTTTACCTGCCTCGTTGGAAGCTATTGCTCTAGATATAGCCCCAAGATTTTCAGTTTTAACATTCCATATTCGACCAATTTTAATTGACAAGTTTTTATACTTTAATTCCTTCTCGGCATTTTTAATAACCGCGTTTAAACCTTCATTGCTGTATTTCGTTTGTTTGCAGTAACAAAATGATCAATTAAACGTCGTTTGTATGTTGCTCATAGTTTTAATGTTATAAAGCTTTTTCGGATGCATAGCAGCCATCGGCAGTAAAATACACTGAAAAATATATTTTCATGAAAATGACAATAATTGAAACAAAAAAGCGTGACATGAAAGTATACAATAATTAAGATCTAAAAACAGTATGGAAAGAAGTGTAAAATTATTGAAATAAAGAAAAGAACAGTGAAGAATGAATAGAAGAAAACAAATACAGAGTGAGCAAACCGACAAAATTACATACCTGATTATTGAAGGAAAATATTTGGCAAGTGCGCAGAGCGCGCCGATCGGAGGTCATTATATGGAAAGTGAAGGAGGGTTGTAGTGATGGAGGGGGGGGGGGAGATTGTCGGAGTTTTTCAGGAACTGGCGACAATTACCAAGTGGCAGTAACAGTTGTCAGTACATATCTCTTGGTCATACATTAACGTTAAGTGATCTTGAGATGTGACTGGTAGTGGTGAAAGTTCGTACCATTTATTACAGGTGTCAGGTACGTTTAGTGAAAGTGGATGTATATTATTATTATTATTATTTTGTTGATTTTTTTCTCACCAAATGCTGATTGAAAAAATTGGCACGGGCATATCAAGTGTTCATTTCGCTTTTAATTTTCTAGAGATAAAAACTTTCTAACTATACGGGATGTTGCAATAATGATGACTTTCTGCAGAGATCTGTAAATGTGTTTGGGTAAATTTAATGTTTTTAAACTGGAATGTATATTTTATGGAATTACTCCTGTTGCAGAGATTACTATTGAGACTATATGGACTTGTTTCACTTTCCAGATTCTATGAACTTCCTGAGAGAGAGGAACGTATTTTTAAATTTTCTCAACTATTGTCTTCTGTGGGTTGTGTTTGGCACTGCATGAGGAATGTGATCTTACTACTTTGGTCAATGAACCTTATATCTGGATATAAAATATAATTTATGGATTTTGTTCACTAACACGGTCTCTAGTTCATACTTATAATATGGGGTTTTATCTTGAGTGAGTTTGTATTTATCCACAATATTTTTATGAATGATTTTTGCCACCAAGTTGTGCCAGTGCAAGTAATTCACCTGAGCAAAAGTTTGCATCATTATTATTATTATTTATTTTCACGAACTATTTCCACAACTTGTAGTTAAGATTCAGATGAGGTGCGGGATATACCTAGCATCCTCACCTCTAGCAATACTACAATTTAAAAATCTTCTGAGTATTCTACAGGTGTTACGTATGACTGCTTTTTGTAAAGTTAGAAATATGTTTTTTGTGAGATGAAGCCGATTGATGCTCAGGTTCAGACTGTGAGGGATGACTCCAGTGGTGGACAGGACTATGGGAACTATATATACACACTCCATATTCCATAAGCAAAATATTAATGTTTTTAAATCTTCATATTTTTTAATTTTCTCACTGTAAATCGTTCGTAGGTTGTGGGTGTTGGTTACTGCAATACCTATGATGTGTGTGATTCTCTCGAGTTTGTCTATTTGAATAATATCTGGTATGTTGTGATGGATTGTCTTGTCGGTGAGGATTAATCTATCAAAATAAATTTTGTACCTACTGTTCTCTAAAATTGATTTTAGGAAGTACTTGTAGTACGGGACAGTGTCTTCTATTAGTCCATACTTCCGGCAGAGTTTCTGATGTTAGCTACGTGGTTGTGTCTGTAGGCGTAATCTGTCTGTGCTAATAGAGTGCATCCTCCTGTTATGTGCTGTACAGTTTCTGGTTTAATTTTGTTTCTCCTACATTTGTCATCTGCTATGTCTGTGTCTTGTATTATTAATTTTCTGTAGTATTTTGTGCTTATTACTTGGTCTTGAATTGCCATGAGAAATCCCTACGTTTCCCAGTATAGATCGCCTTTTGTAAGCAAGACGTTCGACGCAGCTTTGTCGACGTGTGGCTCATCTAGATCATGAGGATGTCTACCATGAAGTGATTTAGATTTTCATTGGCTAATTCTCTGACTGATTTCAACGTTAATTTCATTTGGTTGTGGAGAGTGGTCTGCTAAATTTAAAGGAGTATATTTCATATCAGCTGCACATATGGTCTTGTAAAAGTAAGATTCTTCCTTTTTCTGATGAAGGAAAGCTCGGAGTTGCTTTAATTGTGAACTGTGTAGGTTTTTCAAATATATTATGCTCCTTCCTCCTTCCTCCTTCCTCCTTCCTTGCGAGGCAGACTGTGCCTTTCTACATTTGAACTCCTGTGGTGTGACCCATTCCTCGTCATGATGGTCCTCACTTTTTGCTGTAGGTTTTCTATATCTGTTAGTGTCCATGAAGACGTGAGGATAGGAATGGCAAATGAGTTAATTGCTTTTGTTGAAATCTTCCATTTAAATAATTTCTCGACTCGATCTTCAAATTCCTCAGTTAGTTGCTTCTTTATGCATCTATGGTCTATGCACTTAGATAGTTGTAGTCCCAAATATTTGTAAAATTCATTTTTTCCCATTCCTTTAATAATTTTATTGTCATTTGTTGTATAAGGTTCTCTAAGGTTAATTTTACCTTTGGAAATGGTCAATGTTCTACACTTATCGGTACCAAGTCTCATTCTAATATCCTTATTGAATGTTTCTACTAGTGTAAGTGATTAAGCAAGGTTGTTGATGATGAGTATATTTTAATATCATCCATATACAATATTTGAGTAATGTTGTGTACTGTTGTTCTGCAGCTATTAATTGAAAACCTCATCTCTTACCGTTCAGGAAATTAGAGAGTGGGTTTAGGGAAATGCAAAACCAAAGAGCACTGAGTGAATCTCCTTGAAGTATGCCTCTCTTAATGTTAATTGTACCAGTTGTTTTAATGTTGCTGCCATTTCTTAAATTAATGACTGTATTACATTTTTCCATTATTGCCTTCAGAAAATTAACGAGAGTTGGATTTATTTTGAACATTTCAAGGACTTGCTGAAATGTAAGGAGGCTATAAAATGTTAGGAGGCACGTAATTGGTCTACTGTTGGCAGGATCGGTACTTTTTCCCCTTTGGGCAATAGAAATGTTCTTCTTTCTAAAAGAAAATTTGGCATTGTTTACAAATTATTCATGTGACGTAACATCAAGGGAAGGAGGCAGGTGAACTTTTTGAACCAATAATTTTGAATAGTCACTTTCTGGACTTTTCCTATTGTGTATGTAATTTATGACACTTTTCAAAGTTTCAATGGAAATTTCACGAAAAAACAGTGTCAATACTCTCAGTCAATGTAATCTCACCATTGATCCATGGTGCATCTGTGTTGTGTGCCTCATTCTTTGATCAGATCGAATTTCTCCACTTTTGTGAGGTTGAAGTGACATTGGTCAGTAGTTTTGCTTGTGTGGTTCGTCTTCATTTTTTTGTGAATTCTTCTGTAAAAGTTCCTTTCATTCAATTTGAATAACCTGTTGTGAAGTCTCCTGCGAACGGATGTGTTGTATCTACTAAGTCGGGTTTTTAATGCGTTCAGTTTTTGCTTGAGTGTGTCTATAATCTCACTCACATTCTCATTGATTTTATCAAATTTGGTATGTATTTTGTATCTATAAAATATTTGTAAGACTTTCTTTTGCAGCTTTTTGTTTACATTTTTCCTCATCTCCTGATAAAGAAGAGCAATGTCGTTCCGGATCTTGTCAATTCTCGTGATCAGCCTCATCTTCCATTTGGGCATTGGTTTAGTAGTTTCTGTACCTGTACGTATTTTGCCACCATTGCATGTGACAGTAGTTAATGCAGCACAGTAGATGGGGGAATGCATTTGCTCAAAGGAATGAATAGGTATTAAATATTCCGGTAGAACAGTGTCGTTGATGGCTTGTATTATCCGGGAAAAATTTCTTGAACTGCCTTGCCGTGGAATTGGAGGTCTCTTAGTGGGGTCAAACCCTGAATATTGTAAGAGATACATGTTTGAAGTATGACGGATTTCATCTATTTCATTTACATGATCTGAGATATCGACTTCCACTCACTTGGTGGACTGTATTGTTGGGATGCGATTGTGAATATGGATCAAATCAGTTTCTTGTTCAGTGTAGCAGTTCACTTGGTTCACTTGGTCCAAATAATCGAATAATAATAATGATATTAATAAAAATAAAATAAGAGTAATAGTTACCAACAACCTTATCCCCAAAGCAATATTGAGTCAATTAAAATCAGAAGTGGTGTTGATAATGGAACAGAAGCATCAAGGTGAGGCAGCTAATGAAAATCTCGAATTGGGGCAGCTAAAGAAAATCAATATTGCTTTGGGGATAAGGTTGTTGGTAACTATTACTCTTATTTTATTTTTATTAATATCATTATTATTATTCGATTATTTATTAACGACTGTCGATGTTTGTGTCGCCATTATTTGTTAACCTGTCCAGGTTGCAACCAGTTTCTTCAGGATCAGGTTCTTCAATATCGTGCTTATAGAATACCTTGTGAAGAATGCGAGCTGTTCCCAGTAATGGAATTTCCTGGACGATTATTGTTATTATTATTATTAATCGTGAGGTTCCAGGGATAAAATTATATGATGCATAAAGATATTTTAAAGCACTCACCTGTTGCGTTGTGTATCGTGGTAACGTGGCTTTGTGTTCAACGAATACCTGCAGTACCTCGGCATGCCATAGGTAGAAGGCAGGATCCCGCATGGCGACAGTTGGGTCCCCCATCACAGCAAAAGATTCCTGAATGTTGTCACAAACAACTATTACCGTAGCTTGTGAAGAATTACTTACTAAATATAAACAACGGAGACGAGATATGAATCAAAAGTTTTTAATGCGTTTCAAGAACGATTTTTATGAGGCGAATAACAAGCTTTATACAATTTCTCTTAATGGTAGAAGTGAAACCTTATAGTAACTCAACATAAATATTACTCCTCTCTAACATTTTACATTATATATGAATTGTATTATTTTTTTCCTTCGTATTCAGGCGGTAGATCTCTCTATGGGACAGGGTCTTGCCACTTAATAATGCAATGTTAAATAAATTTAAAACCGAATAATATTATTTATATCGTAAATAAATTACATACTTACTAAATGTCTGTTGTCTGGATCGTGAACGAAGGAAATAGCAGAATGCATTAGGTTATGGTAATCCCCATAAAAGTTTCTATTTACTGACAAAATGCTGGACTCCATGACGTTTCCTAGAATATCGACGCCTCGCACTTCATCCAGTGGCAATATCTCTCCTGAATCCTACAAAATAAAAATATTCAACTTCGATTATTTTTATATTTATTTCTCATTGTAGCATTTGTAAATGAGAAATGTAGCGTGCTATTTAAGCTTTTCTACGTAGGACTACAGGAAGTAGGAGGTGGATGTTACGGTTTATTGTTAGTAGGTGTGTCGGTTAGTTGGATTTACCAACAACTTGGCCC
>NNCF01127867.1:353990-376934 GCA_002313205.1 Laupala kohalensis
CACTGGAAATTGAAACCCTAGTGACTCAGTGGCAAAAGCTACCACAGGAGCTAACTTTGATTATTAAGCCAGAATTATGTGACATTGAAATCACTTGAGTAAGAGATATGCAGGAATAAGACGCAAGAAAAATAGATGTTTGGGTGTCAAAAAGTTTATAATTAGAAATTAAATCTCTTTGCATTTGTAGTGGTGAAATCATTTAGCTCGTCAAGCATGGGAACGTAGGTCTATGTCATCCTTTGGAAATAAGTATTTCCTCGATTTACGGGAAAATTGTTCAGTATAAAGTTTGCAAGAATTCTGTTTCGACTCCTTCCAGATAAAGATCTGCGAAAGACATTTAGAACAACTGCTCTCTAATATAAATCAAGGTATACATGTAGTAGATCTTATTTCTATGAACAACAATGTGTTAATACGAATGAACGGTCCATTTCATATAGTAATGTTCGGTTCTCTAACAACAACTATCAGCACAATCTATCAATCTATCACAATCGATAACAGAAACGATTCGAGTTAAAAAATTGTCTCGTGTTCTCGAATGCAGAGGTAAATAAGCATCATGTATGATTTCCAATATAATTTCAAACGAGTGCCCTCTCCATACCTAACGAGGGAAGGGCAGCGTACAAAGCTCAGCACTGTAGTTTTTATACATCATAAATGTATACAAAATGTGATGATTAATAAAGAAACTACTGAAAATATCTAAATAAATTTTGGGAATTAATTTTTTATGAGATTTATTTGCTTCTAAGCATGAAATTTTTTAATTCTTTTTTATATACTTTTGTATGTAAATGTTAAGTAAAATCAAAAACTTTATAACACGTTATTGTTTATTTCCTGGAAGTTTTATATTGTTTACAAATTGTCAAATAAATAAATAAATATTCTGTTTTGAAGTGAAGTAATTTCTAAATCATTATAATAACCAGTGGCGGATATACACTAATCAAGGGGGGAGGGCTAAATATGAATTTGAAAAGGGCAATTCAACCGAGGAAGCATCTGGGGAGCATATCTGTTTTAAAATTATAGTTTTACAAAAAAACTATTCATATTATTATAAAGAGTATTGTAAATATTATTGTATGAATTATTATACATATTATAGCGATTTAGTATTTTATTATAATACTTCAATTCATCAAATAGATAATTAACGATTCATTAAATAGTGATCAAATTTATTAATTGTTTAAAATGGCAAATACATTTTGAAGGATAAAGATACATTTTATCACTTTCAATATTATATGTTGAAAGTTCAGGTCCAATGGGGGTGGGAGGCTAAGTGGACTGTAACCGACATAGATCCGCCACTGATAATAACCATAACCGATATCAATACGCGTGATCGTGCTTTCTTCTCGTTTGTATTTGAGATACTTCACTAGAAAGTGCTCCACTGTAAGTATTGTGTTGCAAGACTCACAGATAAGGGGAGGTTCTCCACGCAAGACATGACCATGGGTAAGATAGCAGTGGCCAATACATAGACCTGTAGGGATCACTTCCTCACGTCTGTTTGCACGGGATGAAGACAACATGTCTTAGCGGAGTCTTTTACCTTCCTCAGCTTGGGTACAATTTCTCCATTCGGCTTGTCATGTCAAAAAAATAGACGATTTTATGACAAGCTTTGAATCTGACGTGCGAACAGTTGAAATATCAAGAACTGCTTTCTGCGTTGCCCGCTTCGCTGCCTCGTCAGCTTCTTCGTTACCAATAATACCCACGTGCCCAGAAACCCAACAAAGGACTATTTCAAAATTTTGAATACTAGACGGTTTATAAGATTTTGAATATATATTCAAAATCTTATGATTTATATCTTTTGATTTATAAGATTTTCAGAGTCAGGTTGTCACCAGAGTACAGTGAAGACACTGACAACAAAGAACTAATAGAGTCACTACGTAGAACCACACATCGTATTGAAGATAACTGAATGAACTTCAGCGCCTCAAGGATAGCATATTTCTCCGCAGTGCACACGCTGCAAAAATTAATGGAGGCGAAAAAAAACGGATGGCACTATGGCAGTGGATAGCAGCACCAACGGAATCTTTCGTGGATGAACCATCAGTGTAAATAAACGTATGATCTTAATAGAAAGCTTTCTTTTCCGTGAAGTGCTGCAGCTACACAACAGCAGCAGTGTCTTGCGTTGGTAGTTTATATAGTCGAAAGTCGGTAGTTGGTTGAGTGAGGAACCACGGTGGGATGAGACAATGTGGGTATTTCACCGAAGGAGGTAGGAATACACCATTTTCCTCCAACATTTTTAAAGCGGACACCCCCTGAGAGGGGTAACGAAGATCTTGCGAAAGTGTAGAATGAACAACATTTGGGGGAGTGGATGTGTTGGCGAGTGGGGTAATCTGAAACTCCCATCAGTTTCACTCCGTAAGATCCAAGTTAAAATATCGCGTCTTCTACTGAGGGATGGTTTACCAGCGTCTATCAGTAGGCAATCTATTCGATGGAATGCGAACTTTTGCATGATGGATTCTGTTAAGGGGCCTGAGCGTAGATGGAGAAGCGGAGGCGTATACAATACTGCCATAATATAATACTGACAGAACAAGACTTCTATGCAGGGGAAGAAGGCAAGTACGATCTGCACCCCATGATGATGCGCTTAGGCAGCGAAGGAGGTTTAGCAATGAGTTACAACGGTATTGTAACTTACGTATGTGATGGCGCCAAGTCAGTGTGCGATCGAACGTGAGACCCATACACTTTCTGGAGTCTACGAAAGGAAGACGTTGGCCACCAAGAAAAAGATTTGGATCGTTGTGAGAATGGTATATGCTACAGAAAGACATACAGCACAGAAAAGTTGGTAGACATGTCCACTCGTGTAAACGGTTTGAAGTCATTTGGATTTGCCTATTACAGTGATCTATGACAGAGATGCTGTTGGACGAACAGTAGATGGCGAAGTCGTCAACGAAGGGAGACGCGTGTACCGGTTCTCGAACCTTTGACGCAATACTATTTATGACTATGGAAAAGAGAGTGACGCTCAGGATCGAGTCCCGTGGGACACCGTTCTCCAAGGGATGATTAGATGACAAATGAGTACCAAGGTGAACGGGGAATGACCGTTCAGATAGGAAGCTCTCCAGGAACAGAGGATGACTACCTCGAAAGCCCCTCAAGTGCAATGTGCGTAGGATTCCATACCTCCAGGTGGTGTCATATGCCATTTCCAGGTAAAAGAAAATGGCTACAAGATGTTCTCTCAGTACAAACCGTTTACACGAGTTTACATAAATGAGATGATGTATGACAAGGCAACATCCAACGTTGTTTTCTGAAACCACATTGGATGTCGGTCAGAAGGTTTCGCGCTTCCAGAGTCCAAACAAAGCGACAATTGATCATTCTTTCTAACAATTTGCAAATGCAGCTTGTCAGAGAAATTGGTCGAAAGTGCGACGGATTAGAACTATCTTTTCCCTCCTCCGTAAGTGTAATAATTCATTAGCTTCACGTCATTGAGCAGGGAAGGTATGTATAACAGAGAGGGTTCTAGGGAAAAGATTGAATGTATGTTTTTTCTTTGTGCTCTTGATATTAAATGTTCGTTTAGAACATAATAGATTTCTAAAATTCCGCCTCAAGAAAAATTGAAAATTTAAGAATTAAACTCTCTTTTATTATCACATTTTTTTCTTTTGTTACAGTGACATATGTGCTACAAGTGCCTTAGCATTATACTTATCTGACTGTGATCATAAGTTTTTCTTCCTATGTTCTTGCCATTCCGAAATACGTGTTCTATCCCTGTAAGCTGACTGAGAATGATACAATGTAGTTAAAAGTCATTGAACTCATTATAAAATAATTTCCAAACCACTCTTCATCCTATCGCAGTTAGCCATACAAATAATGAGACTCTCCCGAGTTTCTTTCTTTCATGAACCCAGCAACGATTTTCTACACAAGAAATAAAGTGATGGGGTTCAAAATGAACGACATTCTGTTAAGAATTGGAGAACTGAACAACCAACTTGTATGACATCACGGACGTAGCAACACTTGCAATGTAAGCCCTTCATCGCTTCGCATTGCGGGTAGTGTTAACAAAGCACAAATCCAGCAAGTGATATAAAGCATTCCTAGCTTTCCTGGTCTAGTTTTGTTAGAGTTTCTGTGGCTTTTTACTTTATCATGAACTGTATTATATATGAAACGAGGTAGAATGTGAGGGAGAAAATTTCAAGGGATACGATTCTATGTTACCTTTCTGTCCGTTTTAAGGACTTTCCTCTAATGAAAATCAGTTATCCGCGTCCGTTATGGAGTGTGTCCGCGTATGACCCTTCTGTGGGGTATACTGTCACCCCAAAAGAAACTAAGTTTTTTGCGGAAGACAATAAAAATTATTAGGATATTACTCTCATCTGGGATACATATTTTATCATTTCACACCGTTTTATGATTAATTTATTAGTAATAAAATGACAGAATATACTATTCTGAATGACGCAAAAGACAGGCATTTCGTCGTAGAGGTTTAAACAATCAAATTTATTGAATACAAATCTTATTACATTACCTTCTTTTTGAGTTATTTTTAATTTACTTAGAATGTAAAACATATCAATAGTAAAAATCAATAGAACTCTATTGTCATTAATATTTACGCTTAAACTTGATACAAATTTTTCACAAATGAGACCGAAGCACGAACAAAGGTGGCTTATCAACACGTAGACATCGGCAATTCCATCAAAAACAAAAATTCAGCTCGTAATAGATAGTTAGGAAGGTAAAGAAATTTTCAGTTTACGAGATAAACTTGTTTCAGAAATAACATCATAAGATACGTGAGGTGTTGTGACACCCCACCCGTCCTTCCAAAGTTTAAGACGTTTTCAGGAACCTTAATTCAATAGACCTGGGATAGGGAATGAGAAAATGTCCGTTAAGGAACGTTTCACTGTAATTGCCCGATATGAGTTTCACAATATATTGGTAGGTAAAAATATTGGGAGGAGATTGACGTCGTATCGAGGGATTCCCGGGGTACAAAATATGTTTTGTTCAATGATCTTACCATGATTACTCTGCGCATGTGAACAGCTTCGTAAATGCGGTCTCGCCAACGTTCGAGATCTGCTATGTCATAGTTAAGATCTTGGTCATCGCGCTGAATATCCTGAAAAAAAGTAATGCTCGCTTTTTCCTTTGTAATCTATGGTGCACATATATTTAACGTACACATATCGGGCAACTTTACCTAGCCTCAACCTATTAAAATTGATCGTTTATGTTTTTAAAAAATGACGCAAAAGTAGACAAAAAATATTCTAGGTCATACTAATTTTGATGCAGTTCATCCTTCTGAAATTCAGTATGTAAATGAATTTATTAATACAAGGAGCTAGAATTTCACAAATGTGAGGTGTAATGGAATTTAAGTCCATAAGAAATAATGCTAAACAGCCTGGGTTTAAGGAATAGGTGAATGTATTCCGACGCATATTATGCAAGAGATATTTTTAACATATGGTGCCCATCTATCAGATGAGAACAACAGTATAAATAAATACATTTTACGATTTTCTTGGGAGAGAAACCATATATCAGCAAAAATCGACAATTGATCAAGAAATAAGAAAAAAGATGCAGAAATATGTGGTAAATCGAGAAAAGAAATACGATATTGGTATGTGAAATGTTCACATTTTACATGCAATATCAGTTAATTTAAAAAAAATAAATTTTTTCTGCCATCTATTTCAAGTTACTGATTAGTCGTATGACCTACATGGCAGATGTTTTATCCGTGTTAATAGATACGAAAAATTCAGGTATAAAGTGTCGTCTCTTAATATGAAAATGCCAAAGATGAATACAACTAAAACAAATTTATGATACTAGAAAGGAATGGCGTGCAGGAGAAAGGGAGAATAGAGAGAGGTGGGAAAATAGGAAAAGTGGAAGAAATCCAGGAAGTAGAAGGAAAAGGAAAATACAAAAATGCAGACGAGGGTCAATACAATACTGTCATACAAACAGTAAGTAATTGTAATTCTCTCGATAGGATTAATGAGGTGTAGAATAAAACTCAAGAAGGCTTCTTCAACAAAATAAACTTATAAATAAAACAATTATTTATAATTGTGGCTCACCGAAAGGAAGGTATTAGCCTGTCGTCCGGGCCATAAGCGTGAAGCAATCTGCGTGTCCAATTTGGGAAAGTAACCTTCCACGATGGCAACTCGGAAGTTGGAGTACTTCCTGACGCGTCCTAGATTGTTGCTTAAACGCTCGAAGTTATACCTGCAACATGAAAATTTTCTGCAAGGGAAGACATCAACAAATCAACCTGATACTATAAGGAACATGTGTGTAGAATTTTAATTTTTACTGACATCGAAATTTCTGTCCGTATACTTATCTGTAGATTTTTTTGGTTGATTTCGTCGTTACGGAAAGTCACAGTCGAAGCAATGCCTGAAATAATTGTGCAGGGATTGGGCACATTCCTTTCTTCTCTTTGTTAGGAAAACCTCGCTTAAAGTATTATTTCTGTCAGAGTGACTAGGCTTAAAACCACCAAAAAAAACATTTCAAGTGATTGTTTGAACCATTCTTCGTCCAGTGGTGATGAATGTTCATACCCTAACATTGCAAAATTTTGAATTAAGTGACTTTAAATTACTATGGGCTTATATGGAGAAAGTTTCACGAGCATATGACTTTTGATATTCTGGTAATAGTACCGGCTTGACATAGCAAATGGAAATACGAACACAATGATATTAACATACCTAGTGGCATTTATAAGAGTAATTCAGCAATAACTGTGGAAAACATTGACCTAACGGAAAAGGCACCCGCATCACGTGACTGAATACTTTGCGATCCTCGTCAAAGAAAGAGTCAAATGACAATCTAAATTTATTATCAAGTTTAAAATCACACACACAAAAAAAAAAATTCTTCCTCGTCCAATAGTAAAAATCAATAGCATTAATTATTAGTTAATTAGGAATCCTACGGTGAATATTTTCAAGTTGTGTCGAAAGGTGGCAACTAGACTTAAATGTGGATATAATACCTTAACAGTATGAAAGATCCCATTGTCGTCAGTCACAAAACTTCTCACCCGCATTTCTTGGTGTAGTGTGAAAAGGGCTTAAGACGAGCTTCATTTCACGTCTTGCGACGTCACAAGAAGCTCACACACGGACACAGTGGACAATGTAAGTTGGGTTTCGTGAGTAAGCTATGGCTTATTCATGTCACGCTTGATCATACCTCGGATGATCATATATCGGATGTGCACTACCTCCTCACAATGCTTTTGAACTCTTCTCGAGTTTTAAGGATGTCTGTGGCGCTATAATCAGAATATAATTAATTAAGCGTAAGGTCCCTCTGGTGGATCAGGTGGTAACGTTCTTGCCCTTCACCAAGTCATCCCGGGTTCAATTTGTAGCTTTTCACATGAATGTCCCAGTTCATTTGCTGTAACTACTGAGAATCGAGCCCTCCTTCCTCTATCCACCTACTAACCACGTCTACTAAGCGCTCCACGTGGACCAAGTTGTTGGTGAACCCAGCTAACCGGCCCATCTACTAACAATAACCCACCACCCAACTCCTACCTCCTATCGCTCCATGTAGATAAGTTTCAATAGCACGATACATTTCCCATTTACAAATACTACAATAAAAAAATTAGTGTAGTACCTCAAATTTAGCGCTAGACAGCTATAATATCATTCCTGTCTCAACAAGTTCTGACATTTAAAGCGCGCTTTGCCGACAAAGGTGACATCAATATGTGTAGATTGCAATCACGTGACTCGTAGAGTCCTTATTGATTCTGGATTATATTCCAAACCATAGGAATCCGACATTTCCCTCCACCCCAAGGGAAGAACGAATCATTCTTCTTTCATTCCTTCATTATTATCTAACTAAGAGCATCAATATGTCCGCCATTGTCACAATTTTATGTATTGCAATCACGTGACTCGGAGCGTCCATATTGAAGCTAGATCATATACCTAACCGTAGTAATCTGACATTTCGTCGACTCCAAGGAACGAATCGTTCTTCTCTCATTGTTTCATTGTTATCTTATGAGGAGCATCAATATACACACCTTTGTCACATCCTTATGTATCTATGACCCTACCCTGTCTAGAGACCCTCAAGTCACATGGATTGGACGGCGCTAGAATAAAATTCTGTTGCAAACCTAGTGACTTCATGGTATTAGTGATGTGAGGCTGTGATGCGGCACATAATGTTTCTGAGGGTAGCGTACTAGCCTCACGCTTCTATGCTGCAGTCTGTCATGATACATCACGTAATCTCGCTTACACTCTGCATCGCTTGTGTGACTCCACTATTCAGTTGTCTTCCTAAGAATTATCTACGACTCGTCTCTTCGTGGCTCGCAGCCCGTAACTGTAATTAATGTTTCTTTATAACATTATTAATTGCCAGCGTACACTGCTTCGCGCCAACATTAGTTGCCCTCTGATCTCTCAACCCTCCGAACTCACTCCTTTTACCCGTAACCCGAACCTTTCGGTTTACTACACTTAGCTGAACTTCCCGCTGTAGGAAACCTCCATCGCACATCCTTAAAGGGTACGTTCGGAATCGTTTTAATTGGCTTACACCTAATAATTTATTACGCTTTTCATAATATTACATATTTGCACATTGTAATATATGTAACGATTTTTTTGCGCAATTTTGTTCAATTACTTGTAAATGAGAGAGATACGAAGTATTGTACGTGAATTTATTTGGCTATTGAAGGAGATTTAGGTGATTATTTATAATGGTCATAGATTTCGATAGGCTACAATCTAATGTTAACATCGTTAAAGAAAAAAAATAATACCGTAAAGCATTTATAATGAACCGCTTTTGAAAAAAATGGAGAATGAGAAGATAGTTACGAAATTAATACTGGATATCCTCAAGGATTGTTAAACGGACAAATATTGATATATTAATATTAGTGAAAGTTTGTAATGGAGAGTCTGGTGCAGAGTGTAATAAAAACCTAGGACGCACGAATACAACATTGCCTTCTTCTTATTGTATGATAACTCATATAATAGCCATAATACGAAAACAATATATAACTTTTTATTTCTGAGAAAGGCTCATTCTCTAAACAAGAATTTAAAATAATTTGAAAATCTCTTCATAATATTACATATTGGTTTAGTTACTGATTCAGTGGTTTACTCCCCATATTTTTTATATGACGTCAGTATTGTTGTACATAATGAGACTTATTATAGAGAAGTCACTTGAGCATACCTGCCTACTATCTGCTGGTGAAAATAGTAGAATAACTCGCCGCGTCTGTCCTTGTTGACGACGACGAGGGGCCCTTCGTAAGGGTATGTGAGATGCCATACCCAGTGGGCTATATTAATACCCACATCCTCTCGAAAGTAGGCGACACGATGCTCCGGTTCCAGGTCTGTCGCTGTCCAATCACGTGGAATCACAACAGGTGTCTGATGGAAAATTACCCATGTTAAATTGTATTACAATTCTATTACCTTCCACTGGGACAAATCATGAAGTAAAAAACCTAGGTATTATTCATATATTTCTTCCTTGTAAGTGGTCGCCTGTCTGGAGAAGTGCCTTAGGCCTAGCTTGTATAGAGCGTGAGTGAGAATAGTGTACAGTAGTGGAAGGTGTTTGTGAAAGAGCAGTGTTTCACATCCCAGCTATGAAAGCAGAGGTCCCGTGTTCGCTTCGCACTCGTCGCCATTTTCCTTTGACTGAAGTTATCACTCTCGGTATTATATATAATCTTTGAATTGGGGCTGACCGCATCAACCAGCTAAGCCATCAGGTCTGCAGGACGGAATATTGAACATATTGAAGACTTTCTTAGAAATATCTCTAGTGCGAGCTGGTTGGTACTATTGCAATGATATTATCACCTCACCACAGCACTCGGACTCGAGGGGAAAGGGGATGTTTCACTTACAAATATCGTCTACTGTCATATTTGCATATTGGTTGTAACTGATTTTCGAGTTACCATTGATATGGCAACTCCCCATTCTGGCTCGGGTTTCTCCGGTTTTCCTTCAGGTAGAGGCGGATATTTTTATACCGACTCCTAGGGACGGCATCTATTGAAATAATAAATCTCGAATTTAGTGTTATTTTAATAAGTTCAATTTATTAACATTAATTTCCAAATAATATATAGTTTGATAATAATTACTTCTGATTTTTTTGTGTTTTATTAAATACAAATTTGTTGGTATTATGTTAATAATACCACGTACCGAACTATTTTATTCTCATCTTAGGAGTGTGCTGAAATGTTAAATCTGCCTCTGCCTTAGGACTCTTGATCGGAATTGATGGGATGGTTCCTTGCTTGCATCCGGAGAGTAAAGTATTTTATTGTCCTCCACGTGGTCATACGCAATTTGTAACTGCTTTTTGACCACAAATTATTTTTATTATTATTATTATTATTATTATGTGAAAATCTTTGTATATGAATAGCTTCGAGGATATTGTTTCGAGTGCTTCACATCGCGACTTGAAGAGTGTCACCAACAGTGAGAACAATAATAATATGCAATTAGTTGGGTCCAAACGAGGGATATGTTTTGCTCTGTAGAATTATATTTGTTTCCGTGCTGCGAAAACTATGAGATGTTAAAAAATAAATCGTACTAATTACTCCACTTCTAATGAATAACACTATTTCTACGAATGGTAATTAATGAACATACGATTTAATTCCGACGTGATACAAAAGATAGACCCTCCGAACAAACGGATCAACATCAGAACCTTTTGATGAAGTGTTCTTTCGATCTAATTTATGTTAATTTATTTATTGTCAAAAAAGCAATTACAAATTGCACATGATCTCGTGAAGAACAATAAACTAATTTTGTCTGACTAAAAATGCCTTAGTCCCATTTTTTATGATGAACCATACTCATATAGAACGTCTCTGTACATAATTTCATTGTCATAATGAGTAAATATAAAAAGAAAACAAATAGTTGTGCAAAAGAAGTTCAAGTGTCCCCGCTGAACTTCTCATTATAACGTTCTTGTCCTCGAAATTATCTATCCGTAGACAATGCGTACCGATTCTAAGATTCTATAGACAATGCGACGATTGGTAGTCTTAACGTGAAGTTTAGTAAACGACTTGTTTTAAGAATGGATAAAGGACAAAAAAGATATTAAGATATTATATCCGTCAGAACGACAGGGTTTAAGTACCCCCCAAAAAAGTTTCAAATTGTAGTTTAAAGCGTGACCTATCCAGTGGCGATGGATTTTCATACTCTTACGGCGCAAAATTTTGAATTATTTTGTCTCTAAATTACTATGCATTCATGGAGAAACTTTCGATTTTTTTTATATTTTGGCAGAAGTATCGGTTGAAAATAGCAAAAAAAAAACCCTACAAAAATATAGCAAATGAAAATAGGAATGCATTGAAATTGTAAGATTTTTATACCTTACGAGGCATTTACAAGAATAACTTACCAAAAAGTGAGGGAAATGCAGTTCGAACGGAAATGGCAGCCGCATAATGTTACTGAAGACAATACTAAAGAGTCAAACGACAATCTGAATTTATTATCAAGTTTTAAAATCACAAAATAATTGTCTTCATCCAATAGTAAAAAATTAGTAGAATGAATTATTAATTAATAAGAAATACTTTGGTATGAATATTTACACGTTTCATGAATAGTTGGCAACTTGACTTCAGTCCACGGGGATATAATACCTTAATGGGAGCATGGTAGATACGGGAGGTCATATCGACAACAGGAAAGATGATGTTATGTTAATACTGGACGTTCATGCCAGGACGGTTTGTGGTTGAAATGATAACAGGACGTGGGGATACAAATAGTTATCTACATAGGTTTTTAAATTCTGGAGGATAGTGAGCGTGTTTGCAGCAAAGGGGAAGAGATAATAGCTCATGGTTTGAGAGAGAGAGTGAGAGTTGTGTGGGGCAGAGAGACCGCAGTATATGCAAAAGATGAAAGACAATGTGATTTAAGAGTTATGATACAAGTAAATAAGTAGATGGAAAAAGTATAAATTATTTTAAAACAACATGGACGAGATAATAAACACAAAAAGTAGACTAAAATAATAGATAGTGGAAAGAAAAAAATTCCGTGGTTATAGTTTAAACACTTCACAGACGAAAGCATTAACGTACTAGGGGAGGTCGACTTAGTAAAAGAAGACGACGTGGAATGTCACCAAATGCAGACACGACGAAACAAAATTAATGAAATAGAGTAGGTGTTCGGATTTAATTTCTGGGATATTCGATTAATAATTCTACTACTGTTAACGTTCATTATATAATCAAATTAAATAATTAATTTAAAACTTACGACCATTGATGGGCGAATAATATTTTTATTTTTTGTTATTAGCTTTTTATTATTATTCGTCCATCAAAGAACGTAAGTTTTAAATTATTTATTTAATTCGATTAATAATATTTAGATTTGTTTAATATTGCATTTAATATTTTTCACTAGGATTACATAACAAGACAAGATTTATAAATGAAAGCCTCCGCCGGAGTCAGTATATTCTTGTTTGTCAGAGACAAACCACGTCTCAGTAGACAGAACTACCAACATTACGTCCTTCTTCAGGGTAATGTCAGAGTCGCTGTCGTACTCTGCCACTTAGTTGACAGCGTTTGTACGACTCTGACATTGCCCTGTAGAAGGACACAGCAAGATGGTCGAAACGTTTGTAGTTGTCTTCTGAGACGCGGTTTGCCCCGGGCAAACAAGTATATAAGACAAGATTTGTTAGTATATACCAAAAAACCAGTATCCTCTGGTAAAGAACCTTTATTCACGCATTTAGCACTTACTCTTCGTCCTTCAGGAAGAGATGCTTCCAACTTGAGCCGTGGAAACACTGGACGAGGAAAGTAGTTCTGCGGGAAGTGGCATGCGAAGTTGGGAACCGGCACAAAGCGCGTATCTGGCCGATTCAGAATGGCCACGCTGGAAGCGTAAGCAAGCAGAAAGGGATTCACGTTCTCACGACAGAACGCCATTGCTGACACAAAGTCCTCATACTTGGGCATACCTGTTAAAAAAGAAAGAAGTGCTATGGTAGATGAGAACTTGAAATAGAAATAAAATATTCTCAACCGAAAAATATTTGTCAAAATGGCTTTCGACCACTTATGTTGTTATCTTCGGTGACCTTCCTTTCCCTGGAAGGGTGTCTCTTGAGTGCATTCATCTTCTACAGAAGATGACAACATAAGTTGTCGAAAGCTGGTTTGGCAAAATAAATATATATATTTCGGTTGACAATAACTTTATTTCTATTTTAAGTTAAAACCGAATACACCACCAAAACTCAGTTATAATTATAAATATCGAAACTTGTTGAAGAGAGTACATTTATGTGCCGACGTCGGTTAGGTGTATCTCTTATGATGAATACCTTACAGGTTTTATCGAAAACGATATTAATAATGAATTACAGTCAACTTAGTTATAATCTTTTGATCCGTTTATTTTCGTATTTTTTGAAATACTGCGACAGAAGGAAATAACTGAGAAACAGGAGAATTTCTGAGAACTGAGTAACGTGAGGTAGGCAATTTTATTTGGACATAATTTGTTAAGAAATGCTCAATCAGTTGAGTTTCAACCATCGGTGTATATATTACTGGATTGCAAACAGATACCCTGCCGAAGCCTCAGGTTGCGTCTAGGCGGGCAAAAGCAGTACAACGCTTCTTATTGCCCGCTTAGTCCCTGTACGTACAGCCGTATGCGTAATACTAAAAGAAACCTTTCAGTACATAAGTGTATGAATCACAATACACTTATGTCGGAAGTGTATGAATCACAATCACAAGTCGGAAATCACAATACACTTGCTTAAAGTGCAGTGCGCATTTCAGTATTATAGTTTGATGATGTCAACACATTCAGCAATGCAATGGAAAAATGAGTACTTCTCCTTCAACATACACGAGAGGTAGGACGATCGGGTTTTACTCATAAAGGACCCTGTACACTCTCGCCGATTACTAAACTGTGGAAGCAATGACGAACACAGATCAATAGTTAGATAGTTATTCATAGAAAAGTGCAAAGTGCCATTTGTGAACACATAGTTGTAAAAATATCTATGTTACACATTATTAGTTCTTTATCTTTGAAACTTAGTACAAAAGGAACAACTGGTAAACTCTTTGTGATATGAAAAGTTTCATGATACCTATAAAATTAAAGTGAAATGGAAAATAAAAAGAAACAATTTGTGAATGGATCTAAATCCAATCTCATTTTCTTAGTGATTGATGCCACTTATTCTTTACAGAGTTGCCTATAATGATCTTTATGCTCTTTTCTAGGCAAATAAGCAATCATAGCCGGTAGATCCTTGTTCTTTACACTTGTAATTGGCTTACCTGAAAAGGTAACTTGGAACATTGTAGACTGTATGTCTATCAAATGCTTCCCTTTCTTCAGGACCGGAATTTCACGACCAGTCTCGAGTTTACTATTACTATTCGATCCTCTACAATTTTACAAGTTTGCAATATTATGAGTTCGTTCACTCCTTTCACCTCAAATCCATTGAATTCCATTGTAGTATTAGTAAGTGGGAAATGTAGCGTGCTATTGAAACATAATTTGTGATAGAAAGTAGGAGAGTGGTGCGACTACTGTTAGTAGGTGGGCCAGTTAACTGGGTTTACCAACGACTTGGCCCACATGGAGGGGTTAGTAGAAATGGTTAGTAATAGTTAGGGTTATTGATACTAGCAGGATGTGGATTGGAGAAGGAGGGTTCGCTTTTCAGGAGTCACATCCATATGAACTGGGGCATCCATGTGAAAAGCTACAAATTTTTCTGGCCCCACCGGGAATTTAACCCAGGATGGCTTGGTGAAGAGCTAGAACGCTACCTCCTGAGCCACCAGAGGGGGCAGATCCATTGAATGCAAAACAAATGAACGAAACATTGTATCTATCTCATAAAGTCGACCACGGCATGGACTTAGTTCTGCTGCTATTTTGTGATGGTCTTGGGAACTCCTAATAGTCTTCTGTTGGCTTTGCCCTTTTGATACGTAATTCACTGTGGCTTTCTGTACCTATCTAGTGCAATATCTCAATTTCCCAAAATTATGGCACTTTGCTACTTTCTACTGATAAGTATCCTCATGAGAGGCTCTCACCAAGGAAGATCTCGATGAGATGTTTGGCGGCGCGACGGTGACGTGGGATGAACGTCGTGAAGCGCTCAAACTCGTCGAACTCTCCAGCGGGTCCCAAGTCAGGGATCTTCACCTCCGGGATATTCACAACTTCAGCATCGCCTATGTTTATAGTGTTGGACCCCAGGATCTCATCGGCCAGTGGACGCAGACGTGGTCTCTGTCGGTGGAGCAATACATTAAAATTAGGGTTAACAAAAATTCACTTATGTTAAGGTAGTGCCACGGAGAATATACTTATTTTCAATAAAAGCGTCTTACGGAGAATATACTTATTTTCAATAAAAGAGTAACTATCAAATTACGAAAG
This sequence comes from Laupala kohalensis, assembly GCA_002313205.1. Taxonomy (NCBI): domain Eukaryota; kingdom Metazoa; phylum Arthropoda; class Insecta; order Orthoptera; family Trigonidiidae; genus Laupala; species Laupala kohalensis. The sequence continues at coordinate 369,605 of NNCF01127867.1, forward strand.
TTTACTTTGATTTTTAGTAAATTTTCCGTAGTATTTTTGTATTACTTTTATCTATAGGTCACCGAACATTCGAGAAAGCTATTTAACTTTTTCTGAGGAGAGATGTATAAATCACGAAATCGTTGTGCTCGACCGCCATGTTTGTACATGTTATTTTACATTTCAAACGAGTCAAGCGAGTTACTGAAGATTGTTTGTAAAGTATTGTTATCTGATAGATACAAATTCAATCATGATTTTATTAGTTATTATTCGTATTTTTGTGTTTTTAAAAATTAGAAGGAGAATAAAGAAAAGAATTATACATCTCCGTGATTCGACTAACTCGGAGAGCTGATCTCCTATTAAGAATACAGAATCAAATTTTCTTCCATTTGAAATAATTTGTTTTATTTCAAAACAGACATATTTCGGGGAGCTTTACCCTTGATCAGTGTTCCGAGTAACATGGGATCAACGTAAATAATTTGATCCCAATTAAAGATGAAATGAGATGTCTTGACTCAATCACAGTATTATTTAGAAGCTCACTCCGTTACTTCTTATAACTTTGTTACAGTCCTTCTGAACACTGGTGATGGGAAAAGCTCCCAGAAAAATGTCTGTTTTTTAATAAAACAAATTATTTCAAATTTCGTAAGGTAATGTCATTCTGTTTCCTGTAACATGGATTAAAAATTTTGCAAAATATCGGTTAAAACCACAAATATTATTTAATTAAGCTCTGATCCACGTAAAGCAAATTCTTGCACTCCGACGGAGTTTTTCTTGTTGTGATGCAGTTTAAACTTCTTTATTATGTGTCGATTTCAATTGCACATTTACACATCCCTTTAGAATTGGAATTTTGAAAAATGCGTTTTTAGAGAGTTTGTCCTATACATAAGCAATATCCTTCCAATTTTAAAATTTGTATGGTTTATATTTATCTCTCTTCTTTGATAAATGTGTCAGAAATTCATGACAAAAAAACATTTTTACTCTTACCTCACACTTAAAATTAAAATATACAAAAATTCTTATAAAATGGATCTTAGATATTTTATTTAACGACAATTGCATACAGAAACGTATAACAACTCAATTAGTTCGAAATATAATGAAAGTAATATACCCTGTTGTTATCGTAAACGGTAAACTCCCGAAAACATGTCTACCTCTTTAACTCCAACCACTATTAAAATATCGAAAAACAGAAAACCTGACTCTAGATATAAGAATTAGTACGGTTGAAACAATTTCGCTTATATTGTCCATAGTATTGCTTTTTAAAAGCCGAGCGATGATGAAGATATGTTAAATACAAGAGCATGTATCTATCTACTGGTGGTTAGTGCCATTTTAGTACCCGGTATGTTATTTTCAGGTCTTTGTAGTTGGCACCCTCAATTTGTTATAAAATGAAATAAATTATTCTATAATTTTGTGCTAATTTCGTCCGCTAATGAATAATTTTGTGCTTATTCGGGAACCAGAAAAAAAAATCGATTACATAAGTGGGTGTGCTAGCGGAACGTTCACCTAGCACCCCCACCTATGAAGGTATAAAACTTATGGTTAAAACTCCTCCGCTATAATTTTGCCTCCTTATAAGCGTCTTTATACCTCGACAAGTCAATTTGCCCTCTAGAAGTCTTTCTTGCACTTACACTCAGTATATAGAAAACAAGAAAATTAAATAAATATATTGTTTCAACCGTCCTCAACACCTCTTTTAGGTAAAAAACAGTATATAGTCATGGTGACAATAATGACGCATTAAAGCTAGTCACGATGCCGTATTCTACAAACTTCATTTCAAACACAAAAACACTCTCAATACTCTCACTTGAATAGAAACCATAATAATTGGAAAAATCTCCGAACAAAAATATTTACTTTTGGTCATCAAATTACAATAGGGCCTCATTTAAACAACTGCAACGTGCGGTGAGCCACGCAACACTGTGGTTCGTGTTCGGAATTGTTGTCTACTTCGTTCGCCCCTTGGATCCCTCACCACATCAAATACGGTTTGCGAGATATTTGTTTTGTTTCAACCGTACCCAGTCTCCCCAAATATTTTCGTACAAAATGGAGATGATCTCTTAATTATTTTGTAAAGAATAGTAAAACTAGTGAAAATACGAAAAAGAAAAGACATATTTCCCCTAAATCACACTTTTAAAATCTGAATTTCGTAAAGTCCTGTCCTAGTGAGCCCTTAACAAATATGTAAAACTCTCAACAAAAATCTCAAGCTTGATTAAATGAAAGTGATGATTTAGATTAATGGGAGGTTAAAGTTTAAGTGTAGCAAATGATAGTGAGAAATATACGATAGATGCCTCACCTTTAAAGTTATACCGGGACGCATCTACTGGTGGTGAAATTGGCAGATTTAGACCTGTTATTTATTGTGAAGCATCCAATCACCTAACTTGAGTTTATAGAATAGAAAATTGACTTTTTACTGTAAGACAACTTGAGAAATTAACAATAATTCAAATAATATACAAACCAGATATTTGGTAGGAATTTTGAAGACGATTCTTCGCGAAGAACCTTTTATCAGATGAAGAGGCTCTCCCAGGCGGTCCAGCAAGTAACTCAGCAAGTTCCGCTCGCTAATTATTGGTGTTTGAGCCTGAAAATAAAAATTTTACTATTAACGTCAATCATTATACATAAAATATTTATACTATAACTACCCTTCACTGAAATAAAAGTCTACGTCAAAGGTCATTACATATATATTTTAAAATTAAAACTAATTATCGTAATAAATGAATTGGCAGCTTGCAATACGCAATAAATAAGATCTTTTATACAAATTGCTTATTCAAATGGCGTAAAAGATGAAGGATTTCATAATAACTAATTCACGTGCTTTTAATTATTTAAATTAGTACGAGTCTATATTTTATTAAATTCAGACATTCCATGGATCTAAGAAATTTAAGTTTATATGACTTCCTGAAATTAGGGTCGAAAATTACATCACTGTTTTTCATTGAAAATAACGTGTGGTCTTATGTCAGATACCGAAACGAGACGATCGTTCGATCCAAAACGCTCCACAAGTATGTCTGTCTTTCGTAGTAAAAGAACGAAACGTGTAGGGAAAATAAAAATGATTTTACAGTAAAAATAAAATTATACAACGTATAAATTAATTGTTTAATTCATCATCATTTAATTATACAACTTATAATTTACACATATTTAAGATTTAAAAAAATCATGTTATATAATTTACAATCACTCCTTATTTACGGCAATGTTAAACATAATCTTCAGTGCATTTTTCTGATGTAAAGTTTAGGTCCTTGAAACATTATTCGATGTAATTCAAAATAATGGAAGGTGCCGTCTACTCCGTCGTAATGATTTTAAGAGCTTTCTGTCTCGTTTAGAGAGCAACATCAGTGCCTGCAAACGTTTACGCCGAAATCGTGTGTTTTTTTGAAACACTGATGATGCTTATTGAGTGAGCAAAAACGTTTAGCGATTAAATCATTACAACATTAAATATACACTATCCTTGTTTTAATTTTTATTGTAAAACTTCTGTCTAGACTTTGCCTTTTATTTATCATTCTATGATTCGATGTAGTTTGATGAAGAATAAAGTGATAATGAAAACGCCGAGAAAACGTGAAACATAACAAGGAAAAATCAATATCGTGTTCACTTTACCCGTAACGTCAAATTCGGTAAAAAGATATTTTACATAGTTTTTCTGAAATGAATAAAAATAATGGCATTTTTGTGCAGTTCCTGGAAACTAATGATATTAGACTAATGTTGGCAATGAAGACTACTGATATTAGGATTAGTCTCTTAAGTAACAAGGATTATTTTTGACACGATTCTTATTGGAATCTAATACAAATACGACAAAGAATGAGAATTCAATATTTGCTAGCAACAAAGTGCTAAAATACGTCTCGTTACACCCTACTTTATACCTAATCCATTTAGTCTTCGCGTACTAGAGCGAAAGGTTAAAAATATTTTTTTTTGCTACAGCCTTGGGATTTAAAAAGAATTAATTCAATAGATACTTACTAGGACTGCCCATGAAAGAAAGAAAGTAGCTAACAAAAGTCTTCCGCATGTTAAATCCATGACGACTACTGCCGTTGTGTATTCACTGCCTAGTTTATCACTTCTACATTATACAGTCAGCGAAAACGTGTGACCCGACGGGTTCACTGTAAGACTGCTATGTAAATGATTGAATGCAAGGAAACAAATGTTTACATTAAACCCTCTTTTCACATATTGCACATAAACTTCAAGTGTTTAGACGTTAGTAAATATAAAAAAATATTTAGCGCGGATTTACAGTAATAAAGTATAAATTATTTTGGAAATTATTATAATTTTTTCTTGATTGATGCTTTAGGACTCGCCGACATCTGGGTAATTAAGAGTCCTCTCTTCTAAACATTTTTTGTGCAGATAGAGAAAATGCAATATTATAGTAACAATGTATAGTAATCTATATTATTCTTAAGTTATAAGTTGGTGTTAAATTTATATTTTTATAGGAGGCCTGCAAACAGTGAAAGCTTCTGTTGGGTTTTCCATACCCCCTCGCGGGGAAGCTATATACTTCACACTTGTATAGTAAATAAATAAATTAAGCACCATTAAACACCATAAATAAATAAATTAAACACCATTATTCAATGGGATTCACGAAACGGAACACTTGGATTTGTCAATAGTATGAAGCTGAAGGGGTAGATATCCTAGGATATATAGCGATATTTAGATAATACTCAATAGGGAATTTTCAACAAGTGCAGGTCGAAAGGTATAATGAATTTTTCAATAGTGAATAATTACTAATATTTGTTATAAGTATGCCCTGTCAAAATAATAGGGACGGTGGCAAACTGAAAAACACTGAAAAAAATTACTATAATAATAGTTTATGGCTTCAATAATACAATTTTTATAAAGGTTGAATTGTTTGAATTAATAACCATCAACTACAAGTAAAGAGGTGGTTGTGTTGAAAAAAAAGGAAAAGAGTAATAATACAATTTTACAGAATAATTATCAGTCCATTCGGTCTTCCTTTTCACAACTACGTATCAACTGAGCGGCCACTGCAACGCATTCTTGTCTGCTACGATAGAATTTTCACTGAACACACACACTTTTATCAGTTATGAACAAAGCATTAACAATAGTACCTAATTACCCAAACTATCTTAAAATGCTAACAAGAAAGTTGAAGTCGTTCAAAACATTGAGTTAATTTTTAATTTTCCTGTGAAATATTTTTAAATTTGGACTTGATTTAATGCTATTATGCAACTGGTTAAAACATTTTGGGCCAAGATAAAGAAATGTTTTAGAAAAGAATGATTTATTGACCGTTGGTCTAATAAAATACCTAAAATCCGATACGGAAAAATTGTTGCTCGTTCAGGGTTGTACAAAACCCACGCAAAGTCCTTCGCCGTAAAGAAATAGGATTTTCTGTTCAGTTGTTTAATGAGGATAATTCGTATTCATGAGTGTCGCTTAATGTAGCAACTTCACTGAAAGTCTCTAAAGTAGATGGGAATAAGGAATGTACTGAAAAAATAATCCCTCTCACTTACAAAAATCATACTTTTAATAAATACTTTTTCAATTTTAAAAGTAAGTACAATTTCCATAGTTATTATCATTTTTATTATAAATACAAACATTTTCAGAACATCCTGTTGCTTTCTTCTCAATTAGCTCTACTTTTATTAAGCGAACACCCTCCCCAATTAAAGATGTTGGTGTGAGTTGATAAATGCATTCTTGAAAGGAGTTTATGATCTGATTGTGAACTGTTCAAATACATTACTTAGTACGGATGATTCTTCTTCATATAAGCAATACTGTCTCGTTCTTACTGCAAGCGCTTCGATTCTCCCGTCACCGCATCACTGTTTGATGCTGATAAATTTTGGTGCTATCTGCGCACTTCTCAGCATTAATCCACATCCATATTTACTTGACTGACAATTACTTGTTGATCTATGCAGATATTTTTTTACATTTACTGCGGTTCTCATTACACAATTTCATACCCAACATAATCATTTTCGCTGTTTTAATCTAATTAGCACGCGTCTTTTATTTTTTGTTCTTCTTGATAATATTGATTTCATTTTATTTGCTTTATAGGTTTCAGTTATGAATACCAGATTCTTCTTAAACAAATTAAGTCTTAGTAGTTGCAACTCGTATTGTGATTATTTGGCATGAGTCTCCCACAAATAGTTAGTGTTTAATACAAAACACAAAAAATTCTCACCGAACCGGGATGAGAACCTGGTGAGACAGGCTATGAAGTGCTTGGTATTCAGGGATTCAACTAAGTCCAAACACACTGCCTTTGAAGAATGACAGACAAAAACAGATATATAGGCCTTTACAATAGCTTTTGAGCGGGGTAAACCCATACGAACGTTTAGTGGTCCTGTGAAATCTACTGAAACATGAGAAAAAGGTGCCGAGGGTGTGACCCGAGTTGTTAGTAATGCACCCATTAATTGTTGGGCTGTTTGCATTTTTAATTTAACGCAGGTTAAACAACGATTTGTTATCCTTTCACTAATTTGTTCAATGATATTATCCAATACTTGGATTTTATCGCAGAACTCAGCAGCTGTGGGCCTGCATGTAGATATCTCAAGTGATAAGCTTCTGCAATTAATTCAGACAAATGGTTATTACATGTTAATACAATAGGATGTTTTTCCTCAAATGTCAGATGAGAATTTTGTAACCTTCCCCCGACTCTTATCACACCTTGACTATCAATAAAAGGAAATACCCTATCAATTTACTTCCCTCTGGCAGTTCCTTATCAGACTTCAACGCCTTATTTTCACTATGAAAGATATAGAGTTGAACCTCCTTAATTATTAGTTTCAGCGATTGATCCAACAGTGTGACTGATAAGGGATCTGCGTTTTTGGCCTCTTTTTTTATTGCAGCTCTGCAGTTCTGAATGAATCGCAGGCAGTACGCGATAGTTATAATGAGAAAATTAAACTTTGAGAATTTAGCTATCACTTTAATGAAGCAAGGTTCATTTTCCCTTTTCTCTACGACTTCATTCACAATAGTATGAGAGGGCAGAATATTTTCTGACAAGGTTTTTGATTTTTTTTCATTTGGCATAAATTGAACATGGCTGGTTTCCTTTCTAAGATTATCAGGACCATGTCGCCATAATCCTGAGTCGTTCAGGGCAGATACAGACATTCCACGGGTTAAAAGATCCGCTGGATTTTCACAACCTTTTACATGCGACCAAACCACATCTCTAGATAAGTTTCTAATGATT
>NNCF01127867.1:376959-400516 GCA_002313205.1 Laupala kohalensis
CCAGGACAATACAATGGTACTGTCAGTGTAAAGATGAATATTTTTAAACAGAATTGGCAGATTGGTTATTACTCTGTCGACGAGTTTGACAAGTAACACTGCTCCACACAACTCCAGCTTTCGGATTGTCAAATTTTGAGCGCAAGAGGCTACTCGAGTTTTAGAACACAATAAATTGCTTGTTTTAATGCTTCCAGTTTTAGAAACGACATAAATGACACAACCATACGCCTTAGGACCTGCATCAGTGTAACAATGCAAGGAGAAGTTGGTTGAACAACCAGATGGAATAACACAACGAGGAAATTTCACATCGGGAATTAACTTCAACTCTTCCGACAATTCTTCCCATTCTTTCTGATACCCTTCTTCTATAGGAACATCCCACGGTAACTTTGCCTTCCACAGCTTTTGAATGAACAATTTAAACCGTATCGTTACTGAGCTTAAAAGACCATTTGGATCGAAAATCATGCTGATAATACTCAAAATTTTTCTTTTTGTACCCACAGAAGGGACTTGTAAAGGTTCGAGTTTACCACACACGCTCAACGTGTCATCTGTAGGATTCCACTTTAAACCAAGAGTTTTTAAGTGGCCTTCGGCTTTTAAAATCAACGGTGATTGCGCTAAGGTCTCTTTTGAAAAATATGACAGGAATTCTGAGCTGTTACTGGCCCATTTAGTTAGAGGAAATTTACCTTGTGCTAATATGTCTTTTATTTGTTGGGCTATCCCTACCGCTGATTTAACATCATGACTTCCGCTTAGTAAATCATCTACGTAGAAATTCCTTTTTACACTATCGCTAGCTCTCGGATATTCCGCCTTGCTTTCCTCTGCTAATTCCCATAAGCATCTTACCGCATCAAAGGAACTGTTTTGAAAGCCATACGTCAAGGTATTGAGAGATAGAATTTGGATTCTTCTTCCTGGGTCGTCACGCCATAGAATCAATTGAAACATTTTGTCAGATGGTTTTATTTTAACCTGTCTGTATATTTTTTGAACGTCAGCACTGAAGGCTACTATGTGTACTCTAAATTCTAATAATATATCCATTAAGTTTCGTTGAATTCGCGGACCTCCTATCAAAATATCATTTATTGCATATCCCGTTGAACAGGGGGCAGAGGCATCAAAAACTACTCTCAGTGGTGTCGTGGAAAAATTTTCATTTCTCACTGCAAAATGAGGGATAAAATAATGATTTTGTTCGAATACCTCATTTCCTACTCTCGTGGCATGACCTAAATTCAAATATTCATTAATGAACGCCTTATAATCCTTTTGTAAACTTTCGTCGATGTCAAATCGTTTTTCTAACATTAATAATCTCTTTTTGGCCAAATTATACGATTTTCCTAGCAACCTTGTTTCCTGATTGAAGGGTAATGCCACCTGAAAACGCCCATCAGAGTGTCTGACAGTGTTGTTTTTAAAATGTAACTCTGCTGGGTTAACCAATGACTTCTCCTTGTTCTCATTGAAGCCTTCTAACTCCCAAAATGATTTTAACCTTTCCTCAAGGGCCTTATTTGAATTATTTTCTTCTTGCATTGTAAAATTACAAGAATATTCTTCGTCCACCTCTGAAGGTATTGACCCAGCAATTATAAACCCCAGTTTTGTACTGGTGATTGAGGGAAAAGATTTTAAATTATATTTTTTGTTGAGTAGAATTTGAGAAAATACCTCGCAAAATCAACAGCATTTCAATTGGAGCGGATTTAAAAAACTGAGGGTCTGCTAATTTGACCTTGTTAGGAAAGGAAATCGAACTAATATTGATGTCTTTAATAGGCAGATTTGTAGATACCTTTGGGAGAATGACGCACTTGATTTTGTTGGTATATTTATGGTTGAAGGAAGAGATAGTTACCATGGTAACAGCGTTTGACCCAGTTTTCAGTGAGTTAACCGAAGACAATTTTGTTTCTTGCTTAATTCTACTCAATTGTAATTTTTGAACTAATCTTTCAGAAATGAAATTTGACATGGAACCAGAGTCAATGAGCGCTCTTACAGGAAGGTTGTAACCGCTAGCATTTCTGACATACACAATAGCTGTTGGTAAGATAACCGCCCTTTCAATATCAACAGAACATTGTATTACTGTTTCAGCCTGAGAATCGTTTTGCTTTTCATTCGAGACCCTTTCTTCTACGTGTAATAAGGAATGATGCCTTCTCTTGCAAGAGAGACAGGTTTTGTTGGAACAAGTATGATTTTTTAAATGGAGCTAAACAATTAAAGCAATAATTGTTAGTCCTTACGCAGTTTTTTCTTTCCTTTGGAGACAATTTTAAAAACTTCGAACATGAGTATAATCTATGAAATGTTTCTGAACATAAGAAACATTTTGAAGGAAACCTATGATTTGTAGAATCAATCTCATGGTAAACTACCTGCTTTCTTTCAATATTCTCCTTTGGCCCGCGTTTTTGTTGACTGTCTACATGAATTACAGGAGAATCCAATGACATCTCCAACGCCTTGACACGTTTTTCAAAAATTTTTATTAAGAGTTTTATGTCGTTTGAACCAGAAGGGAATTCCATGAACCAAGCCCTTCTCGTCCCCAAGTCTAATTTTTATAAAAGAATAGTTTGCAATACTATATTTTCCAATCCTGAATCTAATTGTAATGTGTTTATTTCATCGATATGATAAGAAAACTCGGAAATGAAATTTTTCATATCGTTTAAACCTTTAGATTTCAATGCGGACATTTTGATCATTTCCGAACAATGCTTCATATCTAATTTATTAACGTCATGGTAATTTTCAATAAGTTTTTTCCAGTACAAGGTAAAGTTACGGTCAGATATGTCATAATTTTCCACCAATCTTAACGCATCTCCTCTTAAGGATGATATTAAATAATGCATCTTTTGAACATCCGTTAAACCTCTGTTTTTTACAATTAATCAGAAAATAAATTAAAAAACCTAGTCCAATTTTCTAACCGACCGGAGAAAACGGGTATTGAAATTGGAGCAAGTCTGATTAAACCGTTAGATGAAACATTTTGTTGTGGTGGTTCTTGAGAGTTTACAGAGCTATCATTTTTAGAATTTTTTATAAGTGAGATAATGTGCTAAGATACAAATCTTCTAGTTCAGATAAAAATTCTTGGTTCAATATAACATCTGATTCCTCCATCAGCTTACTTAATTCAACCCAGACTGTTTTTAAATGAGCTAACCTGTTCTCAGCTTGAGTTAATGACATTTCACCTTCGTCAAGAAATGATGACAGCTTGTGAAGTGATTTTTGTATATATAATAACTTCAATTCAAAATTTTTCTTTGATTTAGGCATGATGATGTACAACCGGATGACAATAAATGGTTTAAAAACCTTCAAGACAAGGAACTAAACAACACCTTTCAACACTTCTCAACCAGTTAGATTTCAATGTATTCTAACTTGATTGTAGCTTGTTCAGAGACAATTCTTTTTAAGATGCCTACACACTTCAAATTTTTAAGGTTTGGTTTTTATATTAAAAAACCTGTAAGAGTAAGGAGTAATCACATGTAGTAATAACATGCACTAGTAAGATTGCTAAAACAACTCAACTTGACAAGGGATTCCATTTGAATGACAATCAAGGGTCTATTCAAGTTTTATACAAAACAAACAAACAAGGAATTATGAAACGTTAACACCTTGTAGAGAAATGTTCTAAGGTGCTAACATGCAAGAGTATAAGATTAATCAATTCTCTATTATCAACAGCAACCTGAGATGGTATGAGAAGAATACACAATGAAGAATTTTCACTTGTTAGTTTCACAGAATAATTCAATAAATTCTACCATATACTCATCTAAGAACAGAATCTTCCTATATTTAGAGGTCCCTGCTTTGATCCCGGGTTTCGGCACCACTTTGTTTAACACAAAACACAAAATTCTTCCAGAAGATTCAGCTAGAAGACATCTGGGCTGGAACCAGGCTCCTAGGAACAGCGTTTTCACAAGAGTGAATGCAAAGAAGATCACTTCAATAAAAAATATACACCTATTGTTGAAGAAGAATTAATTTCATTGGAGCTTATAAAAAACAAGATTTCATTGTCGTGAAGAAATTCAATTGCCTCGCCAATAATATGTTCAATCAAGAAATAATTCACACTATTTATAATGTGAATGTTAAATAAATGTTTCAATATGAAAAAATGAGCATAAAACAAATTATATATGATACAATACGTATTTTTTATTCTTCGTCTTGTTGCTCGTACAAAGGCAGCCCTAGAAATATACAATAAACAAGAAAAAAAATGAATACCATGTTATTCGACGGTCAAGGTCGAGCTACCGCCGCGCTCTCTGACGCAGGAATTCAGAAATATTTTCTTCGAAACCTAATAATCTTCAGCCGGTCACTGGCGCACCCTGGTGGCGTACGTTTAAACTTCCCCTTTCCGAGGCAGTAGCAGCTGTGATATAATTTACTACTGTTCCCAGCGGTCAACAGCTTATTGAAGAATATTTTACTATATCTTCAAGGCGGGAACATCAATTCTGCCGAACTGCGCAAGCGTGTAGCGCACCTGCGCGCAATACGTGTTTGTTCATTTCAGGTGTACTTTATCTGTTACCTGATGATCATTTCGAAACAGTTAGTATAGTGTCTCTATTCTTATTAATTTTGTCCAATTTATAATTCCCATCTCCCCGTTGTCGTAACTTTTTTTAAATATTCCCCTCTTTCGTGTCCATATATTTTGCATTTGTACAAAATATTGTTAACATCATTATCTTCGTCACATATACATAAATCATTGTATACTGTGATCAATTTTAAGATAAAAATTGAAATTTCTGTGACCAGTAAATATTTCGAAAATTTCTTTCGAAGGATCGAATCAATTTTTTAAAGTCCTTAGATAACCTTGTTTATAAATTTGAATTTTTTTCCTTTTTCCGCCTTTTCCCACTATAATTGCGAGCACCTTAATTTTCTCATCCCTTTGTATATCCAAACGGACGAAGTACGGCTCGCAGATAGAGTACTTAAATGTAAATACGATCCTCTCAATTCTCATCTTGTATTTTCAGATATAAATGTTTTAAATGTTTAGACGGAAGAGCATATCTTAAGGTCTGAGTCTCACCAGAATAAAATACATATTATTATTATTATTACTACTACTACTTTCTCATATGTACGAGTATTACGTATAAAGGTACGTATTTCTCATACGTATAAAAGTGGCCTTTAAGAATTGAAATCTTCGTGGTCCACAAGTTACATTTAAAAAATGCAAAATTAAAATGAACCGCGAAATATTTCAGCTGATTCCTCTAAGAACAACTGGTGCCATCGAGGAGTTGAAATGTAAGCCTGATTTAATGTAGGAATTCGTACGTTTGAGGTTTTGAAGGAAATATTGTTATTTTCCAATGTTTTTAGATATGAAAATGAGGGTCCGATTGTTTTTCGGGTCACTAATTGCGAATTAAACATTGAAACAATTAAAATTACTAAAAGTATTGATACATATTTTTTTGAACTCTTCTCTCTTTATTCATATATTTCCTAACTTTTAGGGCTGGATCACTTCCATCATGAAAATTCTTTATTCTTGCATTTACTCCAAATGTCCAACTCTTTACCGGCACTAATGTAAATTTTTAAAAATTCTTCCATACATATTACATGCTTCATGATGTTTTTTTGGTTTTTAGTAAGTTATGACCCATTTCGCATAAAAATAATTACGTAGCACAAAATGTACAGAAATTAAGGAAGAATACATTTCGGCGTGCGATAAGAGGTTTCGAAGGGCCAAAAATGATGGTAGATGAGATGGGAGTGTAGAGATATAAGTGCCAACAAAATAATTTAATAACATGCTATTTCAACTAGCAAAATAAGGAAGAATTCAAATGATACAAAACTGAATGGCTGTGTGCTCGGTGAAATCTGGATTAGTTGCAGCGATGAAATGATGTTGTGATTCTCCAAATACCTCGTTGTACAGCCGCGATATGACGGCTAGATTGATGTTAATGATTGGGTTGAAGTAAAGTTGATGTTGAAGGACCGGTAGTTCGTGGCCGAAACCATGCTCTAGATGAGCACGTGGTTGTTTGACCATAAAATCGTTCCATGGACCGATTAATTGTGATGAGGTCAACGAGAGATGCTTGGTGCCTCGTTGAGGACAATTTGGGAAGACGTCTTCTGCTTGAGAGCCAGATGATAAATCGGGCGAGTCAGTGACAATGCATCTTTGTAGTCGAAACGTGGTTTCGCGTCGCCACGCGTCGTGCGAGCGCGTGACGTCACAGTTGATCAAGTATCGAACAGCAGATATCGAGTGGAGGAACTTTATTTTAAATTGTTCTGGCGAGGAAACAGAATAAATTTTCTATGTATGTCTTGATGATTTAAGACTTGCTAATAAACACAATTTTCATCCTTCTCTTCCCCTTTTTTACCTCAAAGGCATGATTTTTAATAAACCTATTAGATTTTAGGAAATAATTCTCAGAAGCTCAATATCGAGAAAAGTCACTCATTTGCATAAAAGAGTGTTGGGTCAACAGATTATTCACTTGACCTATGTTGCTGGTTTTGACCAAATTTGCAACAATAACACTTGTAGTCATTATGCATTTGATAAAGCTGTGGCAATCTTTCCTGTAGCTTTACAGAACATGGCATTAAATATGATCTAAATGGCCTAAACCTTCGAATATGCCAAAAATTCATAAATAAAAATATACCAACGTACGGTACTAAGCGGAAAGCAGAAATCGTAGAGCATCGTCTGAGTATTAGGTTCATAACCTCATTTTACACTTCTCAAATACGTCTCTACTATACCTACCTAGACAGCCAGTATTAAATTGCAATAATTGCAATAATTAATCAGTAGAGGCATGTAGGCTATATAATTAGTGGTTGCAAGTTATAGAGTCAAATTGAGAAAAAATATACAAGCTTAAAAATGTTTTCTAAAAATATCATTCACAAGTTTGGCCTATAGGTTGAGGTTGCCAAGGCTTTACGAACACATTTCTTTTAACTTCATATTCTCACTTTGTTATCTTAGTTGTTGCTAAGTTAAGGAGAGGAAGGTATATGATAAAAATAAAAGTTTCAGTAGTGTATTTAATAAAATGAAACACAGGGTTTCCATGAAAGTTTTAATAAATGTTTACATTGTGTGTTAAAATATGTTAAAAATAATCTTGATAAAAAGTTATGAACAATTATTGAGCAGTCTTATTTCTGCATTATGACACATTTGCTAACAAATAAAACTATCTATTAATATTTTAAAATGAGAATGTTGAATAAATAAGATAAGTCTTTGACTTTTGCTCCAATGTTCTTCCACGTTTCACTGCTTAGGGGCTCTCGCAACTGACATATCGCTGAGGAAGGCCAATGAGAGATGGCCGAAACGTCAGTTACCAAAGATTTAACGCAGCAACATCCAAAAGAATTAGTTGTAATTAGTTCTTCACTAGAAAAGTAATTCCCCCTGTCCAAAAGATCTCGAAGACGCTGCACGCAGCTGCACACATGAAGGCTGAAGCCAAAGCGTGAGGAGATCTGCCTTGTTCGTCTACAGCACAAGGATCTGCTCCGGCGCTTAAAAGCACGACGCAGCAGTCAGCGCGATCGTGTAGAGCGGCCAAGTGCAGGGGTGAGAGGCCAGAATTCGTCGTCGTGTCCACATACGCGCCTCCCTACCAGAAGATTAGAATTATATTAATGTGTGTCGTGATAGAATTACAGTCCTTTCGACGAAAGAAGAAGAGTTGTCATGCACCTACTGCGCGAGGGTGGAGGGGGGAGGGTAGCAAAGCTCCACCCAGACGGCATGTGACAGCACACACGGGGGATTGGGAGGGTTGACTTCGAATGTAGTAGTATGACGAAATTTGGACTCAGCGGTGCATCCGAAAGTACATATGGATTATTTACAATATGGAAGCCTCATCCAGTACACACGTCGAGGTGTCGAAGTTCCGAAGTGTAACACAGGATCCTCTAAAATCATATTAAATTACAATGTTAGTGTTGCGAGATTACAAACTCTTTTCTCTCTGGGTATTTTACTCGTATCATCAGAATCTTAGGGAGTTTAACGTTCTGAAGCTCCCACCTATATCAGCCAATTCGTTGAACTAGTAGTAACTGATATGCTGTGCCGGACAAAAAATTCGATTTCTAACCATTGGTCGCAAGGACACTGTTTGAAGTAAGATTATCCATATACCAACCGTTGTTTGGTGCCACGACATTCAGTCTGGAGTTATAACAGACCAGCCTCCGCGGTAGACTTGAAAGCGCCGCGCGTTCGTTCCATTGGTTACATCTTGTTGCTATACTTTCACCACGAGGACTGTAGTCAATCTTATGAAATATTTTTGAGATGTTAGAAATTATTCCCAGAAAATTAGGTAGTTTTCTAATAAAAAATTCTTTGAATTTAAATGGAGACTGCCGTTGTACCAACGTGCGTTCGCAAATCCTATAAGATATCTGACACGTACATATTTTAAATCCGACGAAAAGAAAATCTAACCTAATTAGCATAATGAATAAATTATGGAGAACAATAAACTAATTTACTCTCCGGAAACAAGCAAGGGGCCATCCCATCAATTTTTCATCAAGATCCCTAAGGCAGAGCCGGATTCAAAAATTTCAGCAAAAATTCCTAGATAAGATCGAAAAACAGCTGCGAGTTATAATACTAAATGAATGTCAATATGTTTGTAATTTTATATGTACAAATTATTATCGAACTATATTATAGATTTTAAAAATCATAAGAATTGAAATAACACTAAATTAACGATTTCTTATTACAATAAATACGCCCCTAGACAAAGCCTAGAGAACCTGTTTAAGAAATCCGCTTCTACCCGAAGGAAAACCGGAGAAAAACGCGGGTTGGGATAGGGTTACAGAATTAATGTACACAAACGAGCCAAAGTTAAGTACCCATAAAACTAAATAAATATGAATCATAAGATACAACAGTCATGCAAGAAAATAGTTGTTGAAATGGTTATAAGTTATTTAATAAGTAATATAGCAATGGCGTGAAAGTAAAAGACGGATATAACTTTTATTACAATCAATAAATTCTTTTACATTGTAGAAGCACTGGTGCAGGATGTGGTTTTTAACCGCGGATTTGAAGAGATTCAATTTCATAGTATCTTTTATATTCTGGGGCAGGGAATTATATAGAACTATTCCCGAATGATATGGTATTTTTTGGCAAAGAGTGGTTGACACTCTAGTACCTGCCTGTCGTTTTCCATTACTTTAGCTGCATAGACTACTTTTCGAAGAATAGACTTATATTTACGAAAATAATCATGGAATTCGGGTGGTTAGTTATAGAGTTTTGAAAGATTATAAAAACGGTGTTTGTTTTTTGAAGAAATTCTTATCCCTTGGGTGACCCATCTATTGTATTTCTTTGTGTTAATTAACTTGCGTTTTATGGGAAAGCTAGAGTTGTAATGTTTTAGAAATATTGAAATAAATACATTGAATTTGTCGTCGGTGTTTTGCCAATTGTAAACATCTTTCCATGTTTCTTCACGCAAATAATTTATAATTATGGATTGATTTGTGTCATTAAACTCTCTTGAAAACTTGTAAAGGATTTTAAGAGGTTTTAGTTTATTATTAATAGTAAATACTTGAGCAAGTTATCCGGCGATAAACACTTCAGAGATATACGAGATTCCATTGTTGACTATAATTTGATCTAGCAATGTTTGAGATGAACCGAAGAGGCGAGTGGGGTCGTTTATCGTAGTAATAAGATTGAAGGAGTCGATAAGATTCTTGAATTGATTAATTGGTGAATGTGCAGAGTTGGATGTACTCAGGAAATCGATGTTGAAATCACATATAACGATAGATTTAGTAGATTTATGTGTTATATGTTTTAAAACAATTTCGAAGTTCCAAAAAAATATGTTAAGAGATGATTGAGGAGGTCTATAAATACATAAAACAACAATACCGGTGTCGGTCAGATTAACTGCAGAAAATTCGAATACACTATCTACGCAGAAGTTCTTGTAGCCTGACAGTGGAGAAGATAAAATATCATTATGAAAGTAGATATATATACCTTCATGGGGATTTTTTCCTTTAAAATTTTGCCGACAGTAATAACTTGCTAAATAATAATTAAATATAGTATCGTTGATGTTGTTAGTTGAGAGCCAATGTTCTGTGAGGCATAGCAAATTGATAGGATATTCGTGTACCAAAATTTCAATGTCTGTCAATTCGTTTGAAAGGGATTGGACATTATGATGAAATATAATTATTTTATATTCACAAAGAGTTTGTCATTTACGAGAAATGGAATCGACGTTAGATTGTGGAGAGGAATTTGAATTTGGTACAGCTTCTACTTCCGGATCAAGCCCGCACACTGCACCCGAACGCGAAGGTCACCTTCGAGTACCACATCATACGTCTGATCGCAAGTTGTAACTGTATATGGGGGCGGCAGGAGATGTGGATGGAGGAGTAGATGAGGACGTGAGAGATGAGGTAGCAGTAGGAGAAAGAACGGGGACAGGAGAAGAAATGAGTGTGGAGATAGGACAATGAGATGGTGATGTGGTAGGAGCAGAGGGAGGTGGAAGAGGAGGAGATGAGGTAGGAGCAGGAGGAGGTGGAGGAGTGGGTAAAGGGGCAGGTGGATGTTGTGAGGTCAGATGTGAAGCTGAGAGAAAACCAGTGATGTTTCCCAGACGGTCTGCAGATGTAAACCGGGCTGGGTAAAGTCCTTGGCAGTCAGGTGTGGTTGCAAATCAAAAAATGTGATTTTTGTGCCTGCCAGGTGATGTTTTAGGTAGATGTTTGCCAGGTTAATTTGTGGTATATTTGTGGAATGTTGAAGCGTGAAGGCAGGCTAGAGAATACTGTTTGCGTGCTGAGAGCCATTTTAGTTTTTGTAGATGTACATGCGCATTGAAATGAATCACCCAAGTTTAATATCGTTCTGCCCACCTATGATGATTACTGAGTCCCGATTTGTGAGTTTTTTAGTGTAGGTGTCCTGTTCTCGAATAACTTCAACCAAACGAGCGTTTGACTTAAAAAAACCGGAGACTAGGAAGCAATCCACGCAAAAAAGAGAACATTTGACGACCGTGCGAGTCAGCTAATATGAGCACGTTTGATTTCTGCGTGGAAGTGTTGGCTTCTTCTCTGGGTAGCATTCTCATTCAAGTTGTAAAACCCAAAGACCTCTGAGGTGGTCTCGTAGAGACTAAACTCCTCATCTGAGGCGACTCCCTTAGGAAGTACTTTATTTGGTACTTAGAAGTACTAGAATGGTAGGCGGGCCCGAGAGGCGAACGGTATGGCGCAGTCGGTAAGCGCATGAGCGCGCTGAGCTCAATGTCCCGGGTTCGAACCCCGGTCCCCTCTCCCATTTTCATTCGACGTAACATGATTAATCTGTTACTTGGTGGTGAGGTTCACCGCAATCTAAGAGATTTCTATGTTACATATACAAGCAAACCTACGACGAAAATTATTGAAATAATTATTTAGAGTGACCACTGGAGATTATTTAGTTCGACAATAACTACTCTACATAATGTTAAATTATTTACAGCGAGAACTAAAGATTAAATTATTCGGCAATAAGTACTCTATATTATGATAATGTGTGTTTAAATACGAAAGAGTCAAGGAAAACGAATTGTAAAATGATGTAATAATTCTATGAAATTATGACGTCGAAAACTTGGGTTCAACAATAGGGCAGGGTTTCTTTGAAAGTTTAATTATTATGTGATAGAATAATTATTAGTGACAATTATGTGATAGTAGTTCAAACGATAGAGTTGAGAGTGAATAAATCAAGTATACTGATTAGGTTTCTCAATAAATCAAAAATTGATGTGAATGGATTCGCGGGGACTCAGAATAGCGTCAAGAAAATGGAGTTCATATGCCCAATGGCGGCGGTTGAATTATGGCCGTAGTAATTTATTTACGTGCTTGAACCACCACGTGTTCGGTGTCTGGAGAGGTAGACAGTGTTTGTCAAGTCGTCCTCAGATGATTTTATCTTTACCCTTCGCTTGTGATGGTCTAATAGTCTCTTCCCTTGAGTAGGGTTGTCTATTTGTTAGAACCTCATTTTTTATAGTTTTTTTCGATCAGTAGCGTTAGTTGACGTCAGGAGGTATATGTAAGTCAGATGGGTGTTCGAATTGCAAGATATTCTTTATGATAGAGCCTTTTTTATGTTTGTCGAAGGATTTGAATCGTGATAACTTTCAGTCAGGTGAAAATGGCGATGAGCCGAGAATCAAACCCGGGACTCCTGATTTAACGCAGGGGTGTCAACCACTACATCATCTGTTCGTCTTCCCCCAACTGTATTCCATTTTTACACAGACCTAAATTTGGTTCAGTTGTCATCTACGACGATGCGTATGGATGGAATAGTGACAATGTATTGTGAGGAAATCTGTGATTACCTTGATAAGAGCATCCATCGCTGCCAAGTGACCGTGGTGTACAGCCGCATGCAGAGGCGAGTAGCCATCTTCTTCCCAGCGCTCACGCATCGAAGGTGCGTCTGGATGGACGCCAGCAGTTAACAGAGCGCGCAGAACCCGCGTGGCACCTGCCCTAGCACAAGACACTAGAGCGCGTTGCCCTGCAAGGCCTTTGGAAAAAAGTAGAAATCAGTTAACTTATAATACTTAGTACATTATTTTTAATAATTGCCACATCCAATTAAATAAATAATTCAAAACTTACGGCCTGTTTTGGACGAATAGTATAAAAGGTCGTAAGTGTGGAATTATTTATTTAATTCGATTATATAACGGACGTTATTTGTAGTAGACCTTGACACATTTTTAATTATTGTAAAAATGTATTAGTTTATTAGATATTTAAATGTACAATATTAATATAAAAGAATATACATAGGTTATTTCAAAGTGATTTAGGTAAGTCTTGATATGAACCTAGATTAAATTTAATTATTTCAAATATTTAATGATGCTTAAAATGCTACGTTTATTAATAAGTAATATCTGTATGAACCAAAAACAATCCCTAACATTTTTGTGCAGGTAGGGAAAATGCTGTTACGCACTAAGGAGAACCAACATGACTCTCCCCACGTGTGGGACTCGCCGAATGACTCAACCATACCCACTAAAAACTTTCCTGACATACAATACATCGAAACATAAAAAGGCGAAAAAAGAGAAAGTGCAGTTTCCTAAAACATTATAAAATCCGAAAACAAAGAAAGAAGTAAATTTAGAGAGAGAAAAATATAAATTTATAGAAAAAGGGGGAAAAAAGTGATTTCAATCCAAACCCTCCCGAGAATTGTGGGAGGAGCCCCGTTTCGTTTACGGATTTGAGTAATGACTTACAAATAAATATCAGATGCTGTTCTAAAGGTTACATTCCTGAAGGTATCTAAAAAGGCGTATCAAAATCGGTTCATTTTGCCCAAGTATAACGTCCAAACTGTTAGGTAGATTGTGTCGCCGTCGACTGGTACACTCCAGAAGAAAGTGCCCCACGATAAGAGTTGTGTTACAAGTTTCACAGATGGGGGAGGTTCACCGCGTAAGAGATGACCATGGGTAAGACAGCAGGATCACTACTTCACGTCCGTTCGCACGGGATGATGACCAGGTCTTAGCGGAACCTTTTACGTTCCTCAGATCGAAGACGCAATTTTGCAATTCGACTTGCCATGTCTTAGGAATAGACGATCTTATGTCAAGCTTTGAATCTGACGCAGGAACGGTTGAAATATCAAGGATTGCTTTCTGTGTTTACCTCTTCGCTGCCTCATCAGTTACTTTGTTACCCGCAATACCCGGAAACCAACAAAGGACTATTTTACAATTTCGAACTACTAGGCGGTTTATTAGATTCTGAATCGTCAGTGTAGAATGTCAGAAGTGTACAGTGAAGACTGATCACAGGGCACTAATAGAGTCACTGACTAGAACCACACGCCGTATTGAAGATAGCTGAATGAACTCCAGCATCTCAAGGATTGTATATTTTTCCGCAGTGTACACGCTGCAAAAGGAATGGAGGCGAAAATGACAGTGGAAAACAGTACCAACGAAATCGTTCATGGCTGAGCCATCAGTATATATGTACACATGGTCGAAATATAAATATTCCTGTTCTCTCAAGCTGGAGTATCCTGCTTTGAAAGTTGAGACAGTCGAAAGTCGATGGTTGGTTGCATGAAGGACCAAGTTGGGGTGAGAGAATGAGGGTATTTCACTAGAGGAGGTAACATGATGCCATTTGTCTCTAGAAGGTTTGTAAAGCGAATACCAGCTTGGCGAGGTAACAAAGGTCTTATAGCGTAAGCTGACATACTTTTTGGAGAACGTAGTTGTTGGCGACAGGGGTGATTTGAAACTCTCATCAGTTTCACTCCGTAAGATCCGAGTAGAATATCGCATCTTCTGCAGAGGGATGGCTTGCCAACGTCTACCAGTAGGCAATCTATTCGATGGAATGCGAACTTCTGAATGATGGATGCTATTAAGGGGCCTTAGCGTAGATGGTGATGCGGAGGCGTATACAATATGGCATAATCTAATACAGACCGAACAAGACTTCTATACAGACGAAGAAGGCAAGTGCGGTCTGCGCCCCATGAAGATGCGCTTAGGTAGCGAATGAGGTTTAGGGAAGAATTACAACGATTGCAGTTTTCAGATGTGATTGCGCCAAGCGTGGGGTCGAATGCAAGGCCCAGGGATTTTGCGGAGTCAACGAAAGAAAGACATTAGTCCCCCAAAAAAAGAACTGGATTGTTATGAAGATTGTATATCCTACAGAAAAACTAAAGCCGGTAGATATGCTCCACTCGTGTAAATGGTTAAAAACCAATTGTAGTTGCCTCTTGATGATAGCGATGCTGCTATTCGAACAATAGATGGTGAAGTCGTCAACGAAGAGAGACGCGATTACCGGTTCTCAAACCACTGACGCAATGCTATTTATGACAAAGAGAGTGACGCTGAAGATTGACCCCCGTGGAACTCCGTGGAACCCCGGGGCAGTATGATTAGATGATAAATGAGTACCGAGGCATAAGCGGAAAGAGCATTGAGATAGGAAGCTCTCCAGGAACAGAGGAAGACAACCTCGAAATCCCCAAGAGTGCAATGTGCGTAGGATTCCATACCCCCAGCTTGTGTCATAAGCTTTTTCCAGATCAAAAAGTATTGTCACAAGGTGTTACATCAATACAAATGTTGATGAGATGATAGATGACAACGCAACAAGGTGGTCCAGCGTTGACCGCTGTTTTCTGAATCCACATTGGATATTGATCAGGTTTCGCGATTCCAGAGACCAAACAAGGCGACGATTGATAATTTTTTCTAACAATTTGCAAACGCAGCGTGTCAGAGAAATCGGTCGAAAGTGCGACGGATTAGAACGATCTTTTCCCTCCTTCGGAAGTGGAATAATTATGACCTCACGCCATTGAGCAGGAACGGTATGCTCATTCCAAATACAGTTAAATAACTTCAGAAGGAATTTTATGCCTATCTCTGGAAGATGATTTAGCATCGAGTTATGTATTTGATCTGGATTATGGGCTGTATCTTTCGAAGACGCAAGGACAGAGGTTAGCTTCGTCATTGCGAATGGAGTGTTATATTCCTTGTCTCTGCACAAGGAGAAACCTAAGCAATACTTTTCCGCGCGAGCTTTCTGTTAAAGAAGCAGCAGAGAAAAACAGGAGGAGTTAAAGTCTCTTTAGTAGTGCGATGCAAGTTCCTCAACAATGACTTCGGGAGAAGTTTGATGCTGTCCATTTACATTAAGATCACGGATGGAAAAAGAGGACAACGAATCTTGAATCTTGCGAACTTTCTGCCATACAACTGATGATGGAGTACGGGTTGAAGGAGATGAAATATAAGCTTTCCAGGAGAACGACTTATTTTTTCGAATAGTTCGTTTTGCTCTGATTCTGCACCTTTTAAACTCAATGAGATTTTCAACAGTGGTATACTTGTTAAGCCGAGATTAAGATTTCTTTCTTGCGCTGACCGCCTGTGCGTAATCCGAATTTCTCCATGGAACGTTTCAATGCCTTGGATTATTAGATGATTTAGGGATGACAACATCGGAGGTTTTGAGAACCGCGTTGGTGAAAAGGGATGCCATGCCACATCGACGAATGATTCATCGCAAGGATTGATGTTGCGTTTAAACACACCACAGTCTTCCTTTTTTACAAAATCCACTGAGAGGGGCGTGAAACCGAAGGGCAAAAGGCTTTGAAATGTATAAGAATTGGGTAGTGGTCACTTCCATACAGATCGTCAAGAACTTTCCACTCTAATATTGGGGAAAGAGAGGAACTGCAGATTGCTAAACCCAGCACCGAGAAAGTTCGAGAAGCTGTACAGAAGTAGGTGGAGTGACCCGTGTTAAGGAGCGCTATATCGCGGCTACGTAATAGTTTTTCAATTATAGCACCATTTGTGGCAGTTGTGTGAAGAACCCCACATCGTATTATGAGCATTGAAATTCCCGACGATAAGAAATGGGGGAGGCAACTGATCCATCAGACCAGCATGATTCTCCTTCGTTAACGACTGCCCAGGGGGATATAAATATTATACACGGTAAATGTAAGGGATGGTAGGGTCACCCTCATACGTTCCGTCTGAAAGACGCTTGATAGAGAGACTTCTTAGTCATAGACTGAAACGTCTACGTGCACAGCGTGTGCTCGTAGGTCGTCTTCTGTGTCTGTCAACAGGTATAACCACGGGAAAAAAAGAGTGTTTTGGTAAGAGGTGTGTTTCTTGAAGACATACTTTTTGAGGAGAACGATGAGACAATAAGAGCTTTAGGTCATCTGAACGGACGTGAATGCCATTCGGAGTCCAGGAAAGAAGAGCCAAGGTCTGGAGTTTCTCCGCTCTCTCTTCAATGTTTGGATTTTTTCCTGTGGACGACTTTAATGTCAGACCCTGCTGTGGTCTCCTCCCAAGGAGTCGCCGTGATCACTCGCGGACATAAGAAGTCCACTATTTCTGCTCCTTGAACGTCGGCGACTAGAGGAAGTTGAGGCGACATGGGAATCCGACTTTAAAGCGTCAGGTCTTCGGGACTGAGGGGAGCGAGTTCTCCGTCGGGGACGACCTCTAGATTGTCTTCGGGGGGATTGTTTCTTCGCGGGTTTCGCTTGCTGAATGTTAGTAGAAGTTGAGGTAGAAACTGATGAAGATTTTGGTTTTGGTCATACCTTACACTTTGTTGGTTATTAGGATTTTGCACCCCATAAATTCGTCTTTTAATACAGAAGGATCATTCAATTATACCTGAACACCAGAAATACACATCTGGGGGTTTTCTATTTCCTCCAAAACCACCTGAGAGCCAAAGGAAGCTGTAGATTGTTTTGGTGCGGTGTCCCTGTCGCAAATGATTTCGTTATATTCATCGGATTTTTTATGAGGTACCGGCACCTGGTCTCGGGGAATGACACGCTTTCCGTAACGCGGATCCTTTGGATGTCTATCTCCATGATATGTTTTGCGTACGTATTGGAATTGGAAGGATGGCTTTCCTTACAATTCACGCAGCACGGAGGTGACGAGCAAGATGACGGCTCATGCGACGGCTTTCCGCAAATAACACACACTTCGCAGGGTGACTTGCACCAGTCCACTGCGTGACCGAATCTCTGGCACTTAACCATTCGTCTACCAGTGAGATCCGTACGGATTCCAGAGCATCTTTCGCGACATGTATAAGGAACCATTACAAGGAAAATGATTGATATGCCATAACTTTGTTCCTTTTATTCCTCTTATTACATCAGTACCCTTTTCTGAAATTTATTTTGAAATATTGCATTATTTTTTCAAATATATAGCACCGACTATCAATGGAGTCCGTATGGACCCCGCGAACGAAATATATTCATTATTTTTCTAATTATGAATAGCGTATGGTTTTGCGTTTGAACTGTTTTTCTGTTACTTTTCACAAAACGTTCTTTGATATCAGCTTATTGTATGCTATTCTTTGACACTTTTATATCGTATAAAGTAACATAAGAAAACCCTTGACTCTATTTGCGTGATTTGTTTTAGAACTGCAATATTTTGAAACTAAAATCTCCAGCTTGTGGGACAATAATAAACTTTTCCTGGTTGAATGAGAGCCCGGTTGTGTCCAACAGTGAAATATTCCTGTCTTCGCAGAATTACTTTTGAAATGCATGTTTATGATAACGGAATGTATTGTGGCAGAATGAAAATTTAATTGTTTATAATCATTAGTTAATAGAAAGGTGCCTCGACTAGCTTTATCTCAGGGTTCCACTAGTAATTGGGTTCGCAATTTTTTTACCTAAGGGAAAGAACCATACTGGGGTTCCACATAGAGAAAAAAGCTTTGTGACAAATTAACTTATTAACTTTAATAACATAATCATGTACAATAATGATAAAACCCTCATGCAATCCCCCAAAAAGCACATGTCATTCCCTGCCAACATTAACATGAACACTTAACATGAATTCGGCTTCAACACAACAATCAGGAATTTTAAACAGATTTAAATTCTAACATAAACATAAAAATTTCTCTTTCAACAAAATAAAAAAACACTAAATTTACATGAACTCTCTCTTCTTGAAAGGGTTGTTACATTTATGACAAATAAAAGATATAATTAGGCGGAGTTCTGTTGTGATAATTGGCCCCTCTTCACAATAATCAAGTGCACAGTTCTAGGCCTCTTTTTACAAGTACCGCACTAGTCTTCTCGCACAAGCACATTACGACATGGGTTGGACGCCACCAACTGCGATGAACAAAAGATAGCATTGTCATCGCACTTCCCGCAGGTATCACGACCCTTACACGATATTGTCGTTTGTCCTTACCTATGACACTTAAAGCAGCGCAGAGTATTTGGGATAAAGGGACGCACCGACAGGTTAAGCCATCCAGCCTTCAGATCTTTCGGCAGCTGAGGAGAGTCAAATGTCACGATAAAGGAACTGGTCTTCTCCGGAACACCAATCACCTTCCTCATGATGTGACTGATCTCAACTACGTGGTCAGCCTCTCATTCTTCAACAAGTTGTTCTGTTTCCATACCCATAATGTCCCTGCAACTTACGACCCCCTTGTTGCGATAAGCGCAGCATGGATCTCGCACTTCACAGGGAACTGTCCCAACAAGATACATTTTAAAAGTGCCAACGCTTGTTTGTTGGTGTTATTTTCCAACAGCATTGACCTATTACGCAACCTTTTAATGCATTTCAGTGTTCCAACTAAACTCTGCAATCGTTTGTCAATATAGAACGGGGATACTTTTTCAAGTGTCCCGTCTATACGTGTCATAACGACAAAAACCTTCTCATGAGAAATGTTCTGTTTCTTATCCTTATCTTTTTTGTTTCTGAAGCGTGAGGGCTGTGAACCCTCGCCCGCTTCGAAGACATTTGTGTCGAATACTTACCTTGCGGTACACCCACTCCGCAAGGCAGAGAAGTCGTAGAATCCGTCATATTGACCCACGAGTTCGGAGGTAATAAATGTCGGGTGACCTGGAACCCCCGCATCACGTCACTAAGCCTTGTTCAACTGAGGTGCGGCAGATGCCCCAGAGGTTGTCCGCTAGCGAGTGTTTGTTCTCAACACCAGTGAATTCACCTCATCGGCGCCTTGAGGTTGAGGGTTTTTTTATAGAGGTTTAATCTTTCCTCACGACCCGGCCAATGAAGGCAAGATCTCCGCCCTTTGTAACACGCAACTTTCCACCATTGCGCCAATGGTGGTCGCCGAGGCATGTACAAAGCCTGCGGTGTCCGAGGACTGGTGGCGGTGTACCAGTCCCCAGCTCGGGGCCGTGGGTACTCAGTTGAAACTGAGCCCCCTGCGGGGGTTCTATGTGGAGTCTCGCGAACCTTCGACGTCGGTGTGAGGTCTGTATTGCGCTGCAAAAGGAAATTAGAGCAGCTGTTGTAATTTGTTTTTGAACTATGAACACATATCGCATACTCAATCCCCGTAATAAAGCGCTTTACACACAATTTGGTATCTCTTTTATTACTCAGTGTTGGTGTCATTTTATTTCCTCCGGGACAAAGTTCCGGACATGTATACCTGACTGTCTTTTGTTCATAATAATGTTCTCCATCATTCCTTCATTTTTTATGTGACGTTCTAGGACATTCTGTAAACTCTCACAATACTTGAGCGGGTGAGAGGCCAAGGGTTACAACTGAATAGAATATACATATGAATTGATGCTGGCAAAGAGTACAAGTAAATGTTTTTCTTGTGTTGAGATATAGCGGCGACAAAAAAACATTTATTCGAAAAATCATATGTTTTGATGTGCTTTCCTGACTTGAATTTTATCAGAACTGCCAGCAATTGTTAAAAAATCACTGTCTTTTGTGACAATGCAGGCGGCCAAAACAAAAGTTTGTATATGGTCAAGTTCTGGTAATTTATAGTTAGAAATACACAAACTGAACAGGAAGATAATAAGTACTGGGCATTCCTGCAACGAATGTGACGAAAACGTCAGTGCTATTGAACGGGTCCGACGATTATCAAGTAGGGGGATTTTTGTGCCCCAAGAATGGATGGAAATAGTAGCTAAAACATCCAAGATATTTTCCGGGGCAAGTATGAAAAATGAGTTCATCTCTTTAGTTTTTAGGAGAATATGTTAAAACAGTCAATTGAATTCGAAACATGCATTGGTTAAGGTTTCTAAATTTAGATTCATTTTCACTTTTTTATAGGAATAGTTATGTTTCCGTGTGCTTTAAGATCGTTTTGCCGACATAAATAGACATTTTAAGTCTTATATTCAGTATCCGGATACAATGATACATTTTTAGATCAATTCTAGGTTTTTAAACACAAACTGCCATCGAAGCAAAATATATACAATTTAATTTGTGGATAAAATACTTTGTCTCTTATGAGAAAAGAACTTATTTTCAAAAATAAATATATCCCAATAGAATTTTATTTTAAACTGTAGTTAAAAGTTCATACTAATAATAAAAAAGATTTTAGTAGAGATTACCTCGCTATCTAAGGAGATTTTTGATTTTTATAGTGTCGTGTACACCATTGTAGACACGGAAAGCTGACGAAGTCATGAGTGTGATTCGGCAACAGTGCATTCTCTTAAAACGGCACTCGACGTTCCATGGTGAGAATTTCAACAACAACAAAAATAGATATTCCTTCTTAGTTTTGAGAATAAAAAATTGTTTCTTATGACACCAAAGGTTGCAGAGCTCGCTGTTCCAAGAGGGAATTCGTCCCTAATAAATTGGTGCAAGGATTGACCCTGTCATATATAACTATAATGTAATCAAATCAACTTTTGCTGAATTATTTTTTCAAAAAATAAAGAGTAAAACAAGTTAATGACTTACCGGTGATAAAACTGTACGAGTTCTTCGAGAGTTGTTGAATAGTGTTCACATCGTCATCGCAAACTGCTTGGTTGAGGGTATTCAGTTTGGCACGATCAACTTCTTCGCAGTGTCTACCTCGAGCATTCGAATCACCCTCACCTTTAGTGAATGTTTTCTTAGCATCTCCGGCACGTTTACGAGTTAGAACGCCTCCCCCTCGTCCTGCTGCCAGCGGTACGTGATTGGTCACAACTCCTCCAGGCAACTTTGCTCCGAAAGACAAACAAAATTATGACAAAGACATTCCCTGAGAAGATCAAGAAATGTGACACATGTAATAAATTTAATAGAGACGTAGGAAATCACAGGCATATCACTGATGGTTCGAAAACGAAAAATTAAAATTATTTGGCATTCCTCGGGTATATGAAATAGTGCAACAAAAATATTTAGAAGTGTCAGGTGAAATATTTGACGGACTAGCGCTCGAACCCGGGACTTCCTGCTATAGTCATAGGTCATGCTAGCACAGCACCACTCGCATCGACACCCAAAGTCGTACATCTTGTCTGTTTCGGGAGGAGTTCTCGGTCCGTTAATAGCAGGGTGTCCTGGGTTCGAGTTCGATCCGTCGCAATTTTCACCTGGTAGTAGACGATGCAAACTTCTTTCTCCGAGTAGGAACTCGGAAGTTGTGGATTAAAAAAATATTTAGCTATTCAACGTCTACACGCATAATTTTTTATCATATCGCCAGGTTATATTGAACTATTTTTTCGGAAGCTTTCTCGTTAATGTTTATATCATTTTCTTTTGATTTTAATATTCTGCATCAAATTTAAAGTGGACTTATCACTTGAGTTACCTAATATATCAATTTCACGAAATGTGACGGTAGGATTTGTTAAAGTCTT
Organism: Laupala kohalensis; assembly: GCA_002313205.1. Taxonomy (NCBI): domain Eukaryota; kingdom Metazoa; phylum Arthropoda; class Insecta; order Orthoptera; family Trigonidiidae; genus Laupala; species Laupala kohalensis. Next base: position 399,347 of record NNCF01127867.1, read on the forward strand.
TGAAGGGGACATTTTCACGCTTGATTTTTCCGTGGAAATAGCACGTGTTCTACCATGCAAAGAGTGGAGGTTTCATCTGCGGAAAAAATTGTATGAATGAAATATCATATCTCGTGAAGGATTTGATCACAAAGTCACGCAAAATATTACAGCAACAATAATAATTTCAAGCGTAAGTTAAGTTTTGTGGTTAATGGAGAAGAGTTTTTTACTAGCACTTCTCAAGTTAAGTTTAATTTAAAAAGAGACTAAGAAATGACGTAGAATATGTGCAAAAATTTAAAGAAATTAGAGAGTTAACAGTTTCATTGAAATATTACTTAATTGAGGAAGAATTACTGCAGGAATGGTAATATATCATCAGGGATCGCGTGCGATAAGATTTAAGTCGAAATAAAAAAAAGAAGAAACATTGAAAATGTTACCCATGGAGGATGCGCCTTCTTGCCTCCGGAGAGCAAGAGTTCTGCCACGGATCTACTGCTCTCAAGCATAAGGTTGCGGCATGGCGTGGAAGTCACTGCAAATGAAGACGTATGCGAGCGCTGAACACGTGGACTGTTGCGTTTGGTTGAGACGGTACCGGTGATACGTTTCGGGTTGTTGTGGGAGCGAGGAGTGGACTTGCGCCGCTTCACCACAAGCAGCGACGGACGACGAGAGAGAGCGTTCCTCCGATTTACAGATGGTGAGCACGGTCTATGCAGAGAGAACGAAACGAAGGAGTATATCTGTCNGAGTTACGGTAGGATCATTTCACATAGAATAGAAAAGTAGAGGAGAGAGAGGAAACGGGAGAGAGAGCAAGGAACCAGGATATGAGAGAAAAAGTAGTGTGAGAAGAGTGAGGGAGAAAAACATAAATAGAGGGAAACAGGAAGAAACACTAGGGAGAGAAGAAGAAAAGTGAGTGGGAAATTGAGAGGTATCGTGGAAAAATAGACACATGGAAGGCAAATAGTGATGGTGGGAAAATAGTGAAATAGAAAAGAAGGATAGGGTAGGAGAAGAGGAAGGAAATAAGTAGTGGAATTAAAAGTGAAGACAGTGGTGTCGGGGAAGATTTCTTTTGTTGCTTCGCAAGCCTCTGCATGTAGGCTTGCTTCGCAGTAAGATTTCCTCCTCTCCAAAATAAATACTCAAAGGTGGTTCAATTAGAACAAGGTTTAT
>NNCF01127867.1:401056-415417 GCA_002313205.1 Laupala kohalensis
CGGTAGGGGCGTAACACTATGTCGAGGTTCGTTTATTGAGAGATAAACGAAGGGCGTCTTGGCTGCACGCGGCACGCGTTATGTATCACGGAGTCTTCCATTATTTATAATATTAGGATTCTTTGGCGTCGTATGTTGAGACTCTCTTGTACGAAGAGTGATGTCATCTTGGAAAGCAGTTAACAACATGGCTATCATGTAACTTTCGTGTGGGGGAGTTTCATCATTTCTCTGTATATGAAGGAATGTGTTCCTACAGGGGAAATGAAGAAAGAGAGGGAAGGAGATGGAGACAATAACTGATCAAAAATAGGAGAAGACGAATAAAAATGAATGATTATACCTCTCAAATATTGAATAACTGAATGTAAAAATAGATTCAACTTCGTTATATCTTCATGTAGTCTCGAAGGATTGCATTTTGAATGTACCTACTTTATGTACTGGCGAAAATATTTTGCTCTTACACAATTTGAATACTGACCACTATCAAGTTGTATTTAAGTTCGAGCATGCACTTGTAAGTTGAAGTAGCTTTCATGTAAATTTGATACATCTGTACAGTTAATACTTGTACATTATTCTATAAATAATAATTTGATTTCTTCTATGTAAATAAAAAATGAACTCACTTCGTTTTGAATTAAAGTTTCAATTTACTTTTGAAAAAAACATTTTTGACACAAATGCAGTGTCGCATCGTGCATCTACAAAGTTAGTCACTAAATTGAAATTTTGGTAATCGATTACGAAACACAAGTGGCGCATATTATTAAATGGCGGGATTTAATGAGTAAAAAAATGACAAATGTATCTGACAGTCACCTGACAACACAAAACCTTTTATCCACTCTTCCATTTTAATTTGGCAATTATTTATATGGTGGGTATATTATTCTGATGACAAAATGTGTTCAATAGTCATTACAAAAATAATGGTGAATAATCTGTAGTTATAGGATATGCAGACCATTTAGTCTGCTCCTTCTCAATTCAAGTCATGACCACATTGCCAGCCAAATCTTACCTTCAAATTCAAATAAGCTTAAACACTATTTACCTGGAACTAGAGCCACTCTCTGCATCACTCCTATCAAGCATCACTGACTCCTTGCTTCGAGTTAGAGCTGCTTGTGAGCGAGTGAGTGGACGATGCCAACGGTTGGTAACAGAAGAAGATTCTCCGCCAGGGAAGCGTGCAACATTCTCTGCTTCTGTTGACCGAACATTTTGGTTCTGAGCGGAAAGCTTCTCTTTGTTACGGAACATCAGGCTGTAAAAGAAGATACACATAGGAACGATAATGATTGTAAGAGGAAAAACTTCAGGGGGTTATTCCTTACAGCCAAAGGTAAAAAAAAAGTTAATATTAATATGTCCGGAAATGGACTTTGGGTCCACAACAGTAATATTGTCAGAAAAGCAGTTGCACACTGCATATGACCCCGAGGGGGATAAACTGTTTCTCTCCGGAAAAAAGCAAGGGACCATCCCATCAATTTCGATCAAAGGCCCGCGGGTAGTGGTGGATTTAGTACTTATAAAAGAAATTACTTAGTAAATGCGTACAGTAATAATTTATCATTCCAAAATGAATCGTAGATATTATTTTAGTAAAATTTCGAGATAAATAACAACAAAAATATTAATTGACATACCGGGGGGGGGAAATCTGACATTAACCGGAGGAAATACGGAGAAAAACCTGGGCCAAGGAAAACCCAGGTTTAATAAAGCAATTCATTGTGGTACATTGCATGGTACTAATTGCTTCCATGTTACAAAAGAAATTCTAAGTAGTGACCATGGACTGCAATACAATAATTCACTTGTCGCATTCAGGACTGCCTCTCTTTTGGATATTTTAGGCTGTAGTCGAGTAGCGTAATAGAATAAACGGACCAACTGCTCTAGTGTCTGCAAGTTATTGACTGATTCAAAATACAAAATCCGGGATTTGGTAGTTTTTTGCATGTAGGTCATAAACAATAACTCAAAAATCTACCAAACCCCATAATGAATTCGGAGGTCAAGAACAAGATGGAGAATATGCTACACTTTTCCTCTTGCCTATTACTCGTGAACACCCTTTCAGATGCTCGTAGCCACGAGGTGGGGGTTAGTACAGTGATAGAGTGGCCTGGCACAAACCACTTTATTTATTTAATTTTTCACGAGGTTCAGGTCATGAGGCCTGCTCTTCCACCTAACCGTTAGACTTGGCAAAGGGAGTTGAGAAGGGGAGATATTGGGTTGCGAAGGAACGTATGGTACCGAACAGACATTTGTCTGGAGCAGGTGAGAGAAACCCCAGCTGAAAATCTCACCTAATTCTGCCGAGCATGGTTTGAACCCACACTCTCCCGCTCAGCGGGATCGCGGATGCGCGTAGACGCTACCACTAGACCACCGCTGTCGGTAACCACTTCAAGTAATTTTCAACGTGAAGCAATTAATATCATGTAATATTTAATGACTATGAAATTGAGTCAAATTATTTTATGCATTAGAGGAGTTCGCCAGTCTGGATGGAATGAAGGGTAAGGAAAACGAAAGAAAATAGCGCAATGCGCTTGTTCCCACACTGCGAACTCTACTTGTATGAGCCGGAATTTGAACCAACATCACTAGAGGTAGAAGACTAGAGCACTACGTTACGGGTCGTATGGTCCGTAATGCAAGTATGATGTAATGTCTAGCTATGATAATTGCTCTAATGTAATATGCCCATTTACGGACATATGCTCGTATGGTTGGTTTTGTTTCTTTACCTGACAGGTATCACTCCCTCAAGTTTTTCTCCTAATATACATCCTGTACAGTGAAATAATAAATGCACTATAACATGCGACGTAGGTTTTGCATCCTAATCCTGAAAATTAAGGTGCACAGGTTCGACGACCATACCCAAATCATCTGATTTAGAACGTCCCATAAGCAAATATTTCTTATCCAACAGGTCGAGACTGTATGCCAGATATTATTAAAATCACAGTAAAAAATCCTTGCAAGAATAATGTATTAGTACAGAGAGCAATCTAGATTTGTGAAATTATTGTAAATGTGTATGTACATTGAATAAAAAACGATGACATTTGAGTAAAGTTTCCTGTTATCTTTGATGGTTAAAGCACTGCGTGAGTAACTTGTGTCTCTAATTACATTCATTCCAAGGATAGTGAAAATTTAATCAAAATTTATGTCCATATTGTTTCATTTGAGACGAGGGTTAGTGGAAAGGTATAAAATACTCTTACTATTCTATATAACAAACTGCTATAAGTAACTGATTATATATATATGGAGGATCGCCCAGGTCCCGCTTTGGAGCGACCAATTGTAATATAAATTTGGGTGGGGGTGTCAAACCTCATTTTGCGGCGGCAATGGTAATATAATTATTAGGGGAACCTTTGAAAAATGAATAATATATCACTTACCTAGCCCACCCAACAGCTTACACTGGAATATTAAATTTGCCCCTGAACAAGGTACTAAATAAATGGAAGGTCGGGGTTCGGTCCATTTATTGTCTTGAAATATGCATAGATCTTTCTTGAAAGAAACAACATTTATAAATATTGGTTTAATTATTTATTAACACACAAGTACATTTCATAACACTCTATAAACACTTCCCCTCAAAAAATAAACCTTCCACATTTCCCCTTTGGATTATCCCCCGAAAATACATATTATTTACTACTACACAAATGCACATAATACACTGATCACTTCACGAGGACTGTGCCCATTCAAAGAATATTTAAATTAGTGATCATTTTATGAAGTTCATTAGGCTGTTAATACAGTGCCCATTGTTTTGGAGCCCTTGTATTTCATTACAAAACATAATAATAAGGATTACGTGCATTGTATGAACACGTGTTACTCGGCACAATGACCAACCTTCGTTCTTCTCCATCCCTTTTTACAATTAAAAACCCATGTCACTCTACAGTTCTGCTAATGGGAATCCCCTTCTGGCGAAGGGTTCTATGATCATCCCTCTATTCCTTTCTTTTACAAACGCAGCCCCTTCGTATTTTTCCTTTTAACTCGTCACCACCTATTAATTACTTATTTTTGACTACTATGATCTATCATCATCTTATTTTGAGACTGTCCCTATCTTTTTTCAGAATTACTAAAAACCTTTTAAGAAAAAATACTCGCCACTGCCTTCCATAAATTTTGGGTCATGTGTCCGCGCTGGCCCAAGCGAGGCTAGACCCTTCCTCTGAAATCTATTGTTCGACCTAAGCCATCCTTTCTCCAAGTGCTGCCCCCAAAAAGGTCTCGCCCGTGCTCGGTCACGTGCAGTTATTAACAAGTGTTTTATTTTCGTTAGATTTATATTAGATTTCTTCCATTATTTATAAAAAGATTTTAATAAATAATTATTTATTACAATATATATATAAGAATTAGTGAGGGGAGGTACAGTGAGTTTATTAACTAATGTGACGGACGCTATCGGTGACAACTTGAAGGCCGAAAGTTAATTGATGTAATACCCCAGGATAACCTAAACACGCGTTGAAACGTAGTGTGCGTCTCATAGTTCAAAAAAGTCTAAGGTTGAAAGACTAGGGATACAATTCCTGTGAACAAATTATGAAAAACACTATTTATTAGTGAAAAATGTCATTTTGTTGAAACGAAAACTATACATAGATCCTCACAGAAATACTGTAATATACAAATTAGCTGTAATTTGCTCAAATATAATTTGTTCGCTTATATTAGTTTCCTTTGTTTCAGTGACAATAATAATAATAATAATAATAATAATAATAATAATAATAATAATAACAACTATCATTTGCAACCAGCAAGTAGTAACTGATCGATCAGTAGCTGCTAACAAACCTGATATTATAGTGCGAATAATAGTGCAAAACTTATCGATTAATAGATATTGCACAGTGCCCAAAGATATGAACATCTCACAAAAAGAAGCTGAAAAAATAATAAAATACACAGACTTAAAAAAAAGAAGAAATTCAGAGAATGTGGAAAACAAAAACAGACATCATACCAGTAGTAGATTAGGAACTATCAATAAAGCAAAAGAGCAATATATACAGAAAATTCCAGGAAATCTAAATCTAAATGAAATTCAAAAACCAACACTGTTGGGAACTGCCCATATCCTGTGAAAAGTATTGTAGCTACCATATGGATTATATCCAATCCTAGGAATGTGGTTCATTCCCGGTTGGAAGAAAGATACCAGCATTAGCTGAGATAAAAATACATAATAATGAAAATATATGTAACAATCTTATAAAATATATACATTTGACTGCATCAAGTTTCCTTTCGACATTCAATCATGTATCATGTGAATTGAATAAAAAATATGTATTGAATGAAAAGCGTTCATATCGAATCCAGAATTATTTTGAAATTTCTAGCTATCGTTTAATTGTGCGGTCAAGATAAAATATTAATATATTTGGAATAGACATTTCATTCCAGTGAGCCAAATATGTATACAACAATTCCCATTTTGGAAGCTGTATAATAAGAGCAAATAAATATTTCGTAAGATAATATATTTTATAATATTTAATGAAAATGAAATTGACCTCAATATTATCCAACTTAGTACAATTAAAATATTACTATTACGTAGTACGTGTAAATATTTTTTGTATGGTATAAAAGCCAATAAAAAAATTGTACGAATTATATACGATATTTTCTGCAAAATTGAACTGGAATCCTGTGACGAAATTTCACCCTATCACCACGATTAGATAACGTCAGAAAATTAGTATTCATTGACATTGAATCGTGGGATACAAATGAAATTAAAACTCCCGAGAAAAGAAATCCGATCCTTGTTTAATAAAATTTGAGACGCCCAGGAGCGTGGCCTTGGTGGAACTAATACAACGTCACAGCATTCCACAGTGAATCACTATCCTCCGAGAATTTTCTCATTACTCGTGTATTTTCTCACTAACTTTATCTTCAATGTAAATGATATGAACTTGTTTAGAGTATCACTCATATCAATTCATTTCATTATTCATTTGAAAGGTTTGGGAGAGATTAAGTTTCAATTAAGCTATTCAATTACATCGATGAGAAATTTCAGTTGATATATCTAAGCGCCGTAATTGCTTTAAATGCGAGGGAAGAAACCTCGAGAGGGAAATGAAATATTTTTCCAGCTGTGTTCACGAATATAAGGCGACGTCCTTCCACGTACATATACTACAATTAACTACAATTGTAGTAAAATGTGTTAATGAAAATTGGAAGTTTCATTTTTCTGTAGTACTAGCTCGTTTCTAATATGTCATTCATATTTCGTTGGTACTTTATTTCACAATGAATTTTATTTTAATATTTATTTCTATGACAAAACTTGTGTATATTATTTTGTAATTTCTTTCCCTTCTTTAAGGATCTTTTGTATGTATGTCTATATTAATTGTATATATTCGTGTTCTGACTGTTGGTTTCCCGTGGTTCCCAACGGTGCTCATTGAATCGATAGTTGCAGTATACTTAAAATATATTTTACAAATAAATGAAACAATATTAAAGAAGCATTAAAGGATGACAAAAAATACTATTACGATACAAATCGCAAGTAAATAAAATTACAATCATTTTAAATTTAAAAACGAAGATTGGCAAAATTAAAACTCCACCTATCCATTCAATGAGAGTGAATACCAGGGCATTGTACACACAGCGCACGGCTCTACTTAAGGGACATTTGAAAGGCGTACAGGCAAAAAACCTCGCCACACATTTGTACATAAATAACAATTTTTGTAAATAAAGCGCCCTATTGAAATTGAAATTATTTCGACATAGAATACAATTGCATACTCTATGTATGTATAGAAATTTCATGTACCTTCAATATTTGCTGTTAAGGAGTTAGATGTAACCTTCAGTTTAATACCCTCGTTTTTCTCTTCATTATATTCCACGTGCTAGTAAACTGAGAATGAAAATTATCTGTCAATTTTTTATTAATTTCGTAAGACTGTCAGAAAAAAGTTAGCAGCTACACATTGTATTTCATATTTCATAAGGAAATGACATCCATTGCTTGTTAGTTCTTAGATTCAAGTATAATATCATCATACACGAAGGCATATTTATAAATATTCATTATAGAGATTTCTATTATTTAGTGGAAATGAGTAATTCATATGCAGCTTCAAATAAAAACTTTAAAATATTTTTAAAATCATGTCTGAAAGCTTGAATGAAGTTAAAGTCGGTAAGTATTTTTACAATTCATCACGATTTATTGCAGATAATTATAACTGTCGAGCAGGAAGATTTGTTTTTCACATAAAAGTAATTTTTTTCACTGTACTTTCCTTAAGGGGGATGAACACGGGGCTAGTGAACACCGCTTCCCGACGTCGCACAGTGCAGTATATTGAGACAAAACCTGACCAAAACAATTTTATCCCGTGAATTTGATAAATTATGGCGAATTATCGTTTATATTTATATAAACAAATTTCATGTATTGAATGTATTTTTGATTCGAGAGGTTATGTATCAAATCTATATATACTAAAAACAGCACTATGAAAATTTTCTTAGCATGAATTATGGACATAACATTTGTTTATATACTTCACCAAATATAAGTGGATAAAATAATATTGGCCAGGTTTCGCCTCGATATACTCCACTGCGCGGAGACACGAAGAGGTGTTGAAAAGAGTCATTCACTAGCCCCGTGCACTTGCCCCTTTAAGATCCTAATAGTTAAAGCAAAATACAATAGGATAGTGATACGACTACACATTGCACATGATGATAACAAAAAAAAAAATCTTACCTTTCTTGGGAGGTCAGCGACACGTTCTATCACAACGGCATCTACGTTCGTCAGTGGAATGGCACGGATCTCCAGCGACCATCCCCCCCCCCCCCAGGCATCACCAGAATGTAACTTCTTTTACCAAGAGTTAGCTAATGGAAGAAGAGGATCTTTCAACCGCTCAGTATGAATGATGGTAAAATTGAACACATCAAGGAAAGGTCACATAGTCACGATATTTACGTTAAGGCAGATAACTCAGGGAAGCATATGTTATCATGTTTCGATTGAAATTTTCACATGCTTGCTGGGATTGCTTTATTTTTAAAACATTTTTTTTAATTATTGGAAAATAAATATTTGAGTTTTGAAACTATTGTTCTTTACGAAAGTAAGAATTTCAAATGGAGCCTAGGTGAAACATAGTGATAATTATTTTTTCTTAACTTATTCATTATTTGTAGTATTTACGATTGGAAATTTTACTTTCTCATATACGTAGTATATAGAAAGTTTTGCTATCGTGAAAAAATTCGAAAGCAAGATTTCGATGGAAATATCCGTTTTGGCGATCCCTGATTCTGAAAAGTGGTTTTTGGCATAACGCACATGCTATAATTTCTTTTTTACTTTAAAACAAAGGGTACTTCACATGAAGGTCAAAGTACTCTTTTGAATGTGGTTTTGCACCACTAGTTTGTAAATGTGAAGATGCAACGTAATGGCATATCTAAATATGTAGATTGAATCATCGTTTACTTTGCGATGTGAAAATTAGCTGTAAATTGTTCTCATTTCAATTTTTTATTAGTGAGTTTTATGTGTTTAATGAAATATTTTTCAAGTCTCAGTAATAAATACCGTGGAACAGTGAAACGGTAACTTTTTTACGCGTGTTAAATAACTGTAGGCTATCGCTCGTAAAGCAAAACTACAGCTGTATTTTAAACTTTTGTCATGTCCGATTATCTTCGATGACATCTGCTGTATTTAGGAGCGCCATTTCAAATTTTCCTCGAAGCGAACAATTATGCACTATAATGGCATTTTCTAGATCTTGGAATTGTTTTACTTTTTAAGGAAACAAAGTTTCTTATTATATATTTAATTTATCGCATATCTATTTAATTAGAATTCCATAAAATTTGCAAATAATATTTACAGGTTGGTTCATAATCTAAATTCGAAAGAACCAGCAATATACGTTTCATTTAAAAAAGTGACTGACTTAGCTAAGACTTGCCACAACATAGCATCCGACCATCTTCGCAGAGAAAAGATATGATATGTACTTCACATGATAAGATTAACATTCTCGATATCACTGAAATATTGCAATAACATTATATGTTAACGATTTTTTTTTTTTTTTTTNAAATGTAATGGTGGTTAAAAAAATAATTGCTGCTGCCGTTTGAATGGATTTGATTTTGTGTATGTTACATCTTGGGCCAAGACAATGGAGTGAATTCCAATCAATCCCTTTGGTTAGCTATTAATTAGCAGAAACATAAATCTGATTGTTCTGTAGATTTTTCTTTTTAAATGCAGATTCAGATAATTTTCTTTTCAGACGAATTTTGCAGATTATGCATCGCAACTAATAATTGATTCCCTTGACACAAATTAGATGTGATAATGTCTAATGCTATAAATAAGAGAACAACAAAATATGAAACAACTATTGACGCTGTATTACTAGATTTTTGGAATATATATTCCTTTGTTATCACAGTTATCATAAGCCAATGGTTTCTTTCCTAGACATTAATGACAATTTAAATGAATTGAACAAAAATATTCAACACTACCATGGCAGAAATATTTATCAAAAAATTGAAAATTAAGAAAGAGTTATCGGTATTATTAGCAATCATTATGATGATAATGAAAAATATTAAATAATTACATATTAAAATTAAATATTAAAAATTTAATATTTCTTTTCACCATTTATTAACCTGAATCCTCATTCATTATAAATATATATAATGAATAAATTTATTGTACCTCTCAACGCAACATTGAATGACTGAGATTTAAATCATTATAAGTCTACCGAGAAAAGTGGTGTTTTTATTCAATATGAATTTATTAGTACGTCGTCTGTGTATACATATTCATTTACACAGTGTGGCCTTAAGCAAATTTTTAATTTGTGAGTAATTTTAGAAATAATGATCAATAAGCAATTTGTCTCACATGAGGTTAAACTCGAACCAAAATATCTTCGCAGCGTCAACTGCCAGGTGAAAATTGCGACGAACCGGGACTCGAACCCGGGACTTTCTGCTATGGACGCAGGTGTGCTATCCACTGGACCATCCGCCTCGACTCCCAAGTCCGTACGCATCTTCCACCTGGCCTGATCCGGTGATCCTGGGTCACATCCCCCTTCAGGGGATAAGTGACCAATGCTGGCAGCTCTTACGCCCGGTTTTCGCGTTCCTACGCCTCGGATGCATATTTAAACACACATCTTCCGAGTACCTACATAATATGGCTGCAATGGAATGGTCGAAGTCCGAGATGATTTGATAGTATAAAGGCTAATGGACATTGAACCTTTTTTTTTTTTACAAGGTACCGATTTATAGTTGTAAAATTGTATGAATCGAATATTGATTGTATCGTAAAGCAAGTTTCGTAAACAACTTTTCTAAATGTGGTCTTGCTACAAATGCTCTTCGTTGGGGTAATGACCATGAACTGAATGAGGTACAGCTCTGAACTTTCGACGGAACGGCGAGAATCTCAATCACGGTGGAGTCATGGGATGTTATTCATACATGTTGGTGAGCAAACACGGTCCCGACATCCTTCTAAATGGAAGAATGCCTCTTCAAATTCGCACCGTGGTTGGGGAAAACGAAATGGATCTAGTGGCGTGACGGGCCCGGTTAGATTTCCATATAGTCCAAAATCCATTGTGTCCACACGATCCGCGCCTCAACACTGTTGCCATTCTTCGCTCCCTTTAGAGTCTATGACTTTTGTCAGAGTTGTCCAATTTATTTCCGTCCGCGGGCCATTTTCTATACCCTTTTGATCGATCGACTGGCACATTTTTTATTTGTAACGTGATATTTTGATTTCCAACAACAAATTTATATTATTTCAAAACTGGAAAAAATAATTTCTATATTTTTAGAAAGTATTTTTAATATTTAGTATTCTATTAAAATGAATTCATTTAGTAATGTATGACGGTGTAATTCCGATTACAATTTTCTATTTTCTCTCTCCGGACATGCCACATAAATTATGAATTCTGACAATAGATTTATTATAGTGGCCCCCAACGTCGATGAAAAATTTGATATAAAATGTACTATAGCTCGCGGGCCGTTAAAAATGTTTCGCGGGTTTTGTTAGTTCGACAGCGCTGGTCTATGTTATGTTTTGATTAGCGGGATCCGGACCCGAAAAAGTTTCAATATTGTTGCGGTATTGATACTGTGGTTTGAACATTCTTCACATGGTCAATTATCGTATGTTATAATTTATTATATATCAATAAATAATAATTAATTATATCTAAATACAAATTATATATCTTAAGTAATAAAATACAAATTACGAATTACTTTAGGTATGTCTTATTGAATTACGTGCACAATTATTATCACAGTATTTAATTTATTATTTATTACAGAGGCTGCCCAGCCCAGTTCTTTACAATAACGTAATTCTTCATTATATTATTTAAACTATTACTTATGACATACATGTGTACCTTTATTTATTTTATGCATTTTTCTTTCAATATTGCAACCTATTATTACGATACAAGTAAAATTGTTTCCACTGATTGTATAATAAACATTTATTTTCAACAATTTTTCACTGCTCATAACTAAAACGTGATTGATGTGCCATTAGTTCTTCATAAATCATCATCACACTGCAAAGTATGAAAACGACTGGCAAGACGCTGACGCTGTAAGCCCTGAATATTACGCCTTCTGGCAACTGGCCAGGATTGGCGTGGCATGGCGTAGCGTGATCATGTGTACCCACCTTATGGACCAGATAGAGTTCCGGGCGGAAATGGGTGAATTAATCGCAATTCAAACAACTATTAATTATGTCATTGGAATAAGAAAGATATTGAAAATAATTTATTTTTTGTACTGATTATTTTGTGCATCGATTTAATTTTACAATTATTTGGTCCAATTAATATTTGGAACGCTAGATTTCTGCATTTCCTGATTTTCTCTCCATAGGTCTTTATTATTATTATTATTATTTTGTTGTGCGATTGGGGCCGGCTTATATGCCAAGATGAAAGTAAAATTTAGTCTTAGTCGAGACTAAGAAATTTCCTTGCTAGGTGGCATGTTTGTAATGTAACAGATTTCTGCACGTCTGCCAGTATATTTCTAGTTACAGGTAGTACATTATTATTATTATTATTATTATTATTATTATTATTGATTCTTTCTCAGTGCAAACAGGAAAACATTCAACCCCCCTCCCCTTCAAATGGTATCGGGATTTGGTTTTATCGATACAGAAAAGAAATTCATCCTGGCACGTATGGAGAGTTATAAAATAATTCAAAAATTTTCGGACAATGTGAAATGTCTGCAGGAGGACAGCTTTTTGTGCGACAATCGTGATATACTCCTTGATTCCTAACTCTTCCAAATTCTTCTTGAACCTCTTCGATAATATACCTTCGACAATGAAACTATCACAAAGGGGATAATTTCAACCTGCCTAACTTCCATATAACCTAGGGAACCTACAATGGGAAAGATAACGCCCTACTTCCTACTAATTTCGATAGCGAAATCTATATTTTAGCTGCTTTTCTGCTGCTTTCTGCGCTCTATTGTTAGTTGTTGGCACTGCTACATAAACCAGCAACCACGTTCTGTTTTTCATGGCCTTTATAACAATATACAGTTTATTGCCGGGGATGCATTCGTTGGGGATTTGTTGATTAACCAGTAATGTGATTTTCCCTGTGGTTTTTACTTCCCTTGGCTTGTGTTTATACCCTAGTTTTAAGTCTGGCAAACCTAGATTCCTGCACATCTTCCGGTAAATGTAATTACATATTTTAACGTGTCTAAATTAATAAATAAATTTTATTGTCAAAAAAGAAGTTACAAACTGCAAATGGCCAAGTGGAGAACAATAAACAAATGTCTCTTTATGTATTCATACTTTGTTAGTCGAGGGCAACCAGAATTATTATTATTATTATTATTATTACGCCAAGAACACTCCCTTGATTTGAAAAAATCCTTACGGAAAATTAATGAAATGAAAATGAGATGGTTATTGGTTACTACTGCAGAAATTTACGCACTGTTCTGGTTGTACGTAAAACAACAGCTTTTTGCATTTGGTAGCAGAGATCTCTCGAGACGTTAAGGGCATCCAATTCATTGACTAATACATTTGGAACGATCCCAGTTGATGACATGATTATTGAGATGATCTCAACATTCTCCAGTTGCAACACTCTTTCTATCTCCTCCTTCAGCCGGTCATATTTATTCCATTTCTCGCTGACAGTAGACATCAAACCATTGGTGTTGGGCACTGCAATATCGATAATGAATGCACACCGCTCCTCCTTCAAGTGCAACACAATATCAGGCCGATTGTGATCAACTGATCTGTCAGTGGCGGAATCTTCCATTCTCCAGCACAGCATCCGGGTTGTACTTGTAGTATGGCACTCTTTCCTTTAGCAGTCCATGCTTTAGGGCAAGCTCCTGATGCAATATTCCTGCCACTTGATTGTGCCGAATTAAGTAGACAGTGCTTGCAAGCATTTGACACCCACCTGTAATGTGCAGTATTGTTTCCGGTTTTGAGTGGCATCTGCTCACCTGTCATCCACCACTGACCCATCCTGAATAATGTGCATTGCATAATTTATTGCAAAGTGATGGAAAATTCTTTCGATTTGTAGTTAATTTTCCGTAGTATTTTGACATCACTTTCATCTCAATGCATGATGCAGATGTTATGCAGGTGAGATGAGGCATACATCACGGAACCGTTGCGCTCAGCCGCCATACATTTTCATGTTCGTAAGTATTTCAAAGGAGTCAAGCGAGTTCCTCAATATGTTTGTACTACACTATAAAATGATAGATACAAATTAAATCATATTTTTTCTTCATTATTATTCATATTGTTATGTTTTAAAATAATGAGAATAAAAATACAAAACGATTACTCATCTTAGTAATTCGACTAACATGGAATGCTGGCCTCACNCTCATCTTAGTAATTCGACTAACATGGAATGCTGGCCTCACTTAAGAGAGTTACTTAAGAGTGTTCCGATTTCAGATTATCTCATTCAAAACAACAATGACCCAGCAAGATCTTGACTTCTTTCAAGAAATAGTTACCTCACAATCGAGTCAATAACATTTCTAAAACATAAGCTTAAGTCTTTATTAGTGTAAAATAACATTCCAAACGAAGTTATAGTAAGAAATAATAATACATTTATTGTCAAAAAAACAGTACAAACTGCGTATGACCACGTGGAGGAAGATAAACTAATTTACTCT
>NNCF01127868.1:0-45574 GCA_002313205.1 Laupala kohalensis
GCGTGTAGCTCACCTGTACGCAAAAGGTGTCCGTTCAGTCCAGGTGTACTTTCATCAGTTAACTGCAAGATCATTTTCGAAACACCTTATCTAGCCGTATATCTCCTAACTGCACCGTTTCACCTCCTCGAATCCTTACTCTTAAATAATATTTACCGAGTTCCAAATCCACAGGTAAGATTCCTAACAGCTCCTACAGATCTTTGGTGGATATGCCCCGATACATTGCACTCCAGGGTATTAGACAATTCCTTTGTATGCTATTTAATTTTCTTTCCATATGCGAGTTCTTACTTCTTTCATACCATGCTAATACTTCGTATGTAATATGTGGCCTAAGTGCTCCCTGATACAATCCTACTAATTGTTTTGGTCCAATTGTTATTTTACTTATGTCCACAATTTGCAGCCCAAACTTTTTTGTTTTCTGGTTTACATATCCTATTTGACTCGTAAATGTTATTTTCTCATCCAATATGATGCCTAAAACATGTTTTATTTGTAACCGCCACGCCGCCGGTTTATTTGCAATATATTAGCATAAGCAATGGTGTCTACATGCCCCATTTTCATTTCTTCTATTATCACATTGATTACGACCTTCCAAAATACTGATCCTGCATGGGTTGCTTTAGTGTGCTGATTATTTTCTTTTTTTCTATTTCCAGCATCACATTTATACCCTCTAAATAAGATGTTATTAATTTCATTAACTGCCTTTCTTCTCTAGCTCTGCTATTATTATTGACCATTGGGGACTATCAAATGCTCCTTGTATGTCAATGCATAGTAGGAGTACATATTTTGATTTTCTTTATTATTTATTTTCTATGTTGTTGATTTTATTATATCGATTCTGGATTTTGCCCAAGAAAATTCACTAGAGGATTTGCCTCCAGACGGTCTTCAGGTGTTCGCTCCTGTCAGGCTCTAATCATAGATATTGGCATCAAAGCGTTGTTATTTACAATATAATGTTTTCTTTTCGGGAAAAGTGAGAACAAAATTTGTTACAAAGTGAGATGCTTCCTGTTTCTTTATGTAATTTCAATTTAATTTAATAGTATTTTAAATTATCCCTCATATTTTAACTTATTATTACATTATTAAAGAATTACTTAATAGTGTTACTCTGATTTTTTTTATTTATTTTTTTCATTTTCAATAGTAGTAACTTCCTAATCCAAGAAATCTCCATCATCTCTGACGAATCCTTGCTCCAAGAAAATCTTGACGGTTAACAAATTCTACTTAAATTATTTAAATTTACTTTCGGTTTCAGATGTTTGATATTATTTATAAGTTTCATATTGTTTGTTCTAATACAGTTATTTCAGTAAAAAAAGAGACAGAAAGAGTGATATAACATAAAAAGAAGAAATATTGAATGCAGTAAAGGAAGAATCTCTCCGATAGACATGTCAGGAAGTTGAAAAATTCATCAAAACTGACACACAAAAGCAATTTACAAACTATTTTAGGAGTTCCAGAATGTTTTGTAAGAATTTGTCGATAGAAGGAACCGTTGTCAGCAGTTCAATGTATTAATGGAAGGGAACGTCAGATACTATTAAATTGCCTAATAACCTCTTGATAACTATAATATTCTTCAAAATGAATTTCAATTAGAAATTAATTACATGCTTCGTAATTTCATTAGAGTAATTGGCTTCAGAATAACAGAGGAACGGAGGAATGTTATCAAGATAAATTATAATTGACATAAGATCTTATAACATACACTGCGGTCAAATATTCACCATTCGCAGGAAAATAGAAATGAAATGCAGAACATCAGGATGACATTGCGTCAATACGTACATGAGAGCTTTCGCGAGTTATGAAGTCCGTAGTAAGTTCGAAAATTTATACAAGCAGAAAACAAGTAAAATGTCGTAGAGGAAAGAGCTGCCGAAGACAGTTTCAGAAAAATGTTATGCAAAATATTTTACGTGTGTAAAGGAAGAAACGTACAGTGAAATTATTTCAGTCTTGTAGTACATTTGCATACATAAGCAACAGAGACCCATCTGACATTGTTATGATTACTAGTTACGTTGTGCAACTGGAATATTGTTAAGTGAGTGAATGAGTTGTCGAAAACATAACGAATAGAGTATAACTGTCTTTAATGACACGTAAAAGTAAGAACAAGATCACACCGTTCGTCGATTTTATTAAGAATATTATCAACATCGTTTGCACATTAAGGCACATGTGTGCGGTTCATATTAAGGAACATGTTGTAGCATTAAGATAACAAAAAATCTGGAGTGTGCACAACTCAACTTTCCAATTACAATTCATAACAAAAACTCATGGCACTAAACACACAACATAACGCTAAAAAATAAGAAGAAAGAAAACACACTTCAAAAATGAAATAATTATATATTCTGATTATTAAACAAGATGACATATTTCTAAGATAAATCGGTTGCAAAATATTTATCATCACAGTACTAAAAATCATAATAACATCATCAAGAACAGATTGCATTAAATATCTTCCACATTAAACCCTTTGCAATAGCATTATTGGAAGATTTAAAAAATGCGCCTCCGAGTTTTGCATTTTTACAGATTATACATACTTTTTGTGTTTTGTTTAGCGTAGTGAGCGAAAATAGGAGATGCAGTGGGTAATATAAGAAAGTCAATGAAAATACTGAGGTATCTGCAAAACAATTATTGTTCCACATTTCTCTTAATATATCGTATAGGATAGTTATTTCTTTGAGTGTTAATACAACTAGTTAGTTACACGGAATTGGGAGATTTATACTTGGTCTCCTGAGATAGATGACATTGGTGATTGAAATCACCTTCACGTTAGGTTAAAAATAAAAACTCATTTAGAGACTATAGATAGCTGACAAGTCTGAGCATTGCTAAGTTTGCACTGCGGTTTCCGAAATATAAACATTATGCGAATCATTATCGCTCACAAAATTAAAAGCTTCACCTGTTGTAATAATAGGAGCGATTCTCGCCTGTAATTATCGCCGTAATGAACACGTGACTGTCGCATCTGCTCTGTTTGTTTTTCGAAAACACACGGCGTCGCTTGTTATGAAAATTTCCCGCTGCGAATAGTCGTTGTTGTTTGGTTCTGCAAATAAAGCGTGGAGTCGTGTAGTATTTGGAATGTAAATGAGATTAAGCGGAGCTGCGACTGAGTCTGTTTGGTTGGTGGAGAGAGCTTGCGCTGGCGAATTCAGGACTGCGGACGAGATGCGACCAACACTTGGAGGACTCAGCGTGTTGGAGGACTCAGCCAACTGTCGCACAGGAACTCTTGTGAACGACTCCCCCACTTATGAAGAGTGTACGATGTACAGTTTAAGAGGAAATGTATATTAATTTGACGCCCATATGTGACATAGATTCCTCCTGTCTAGTAAATTATTTTAGTTATTATTCGAACAAATTCAAACACACTTTTTTTCCTTAGACACAATATTCCCAAAGAGTCAAAACAGATTATTGTAATGTTTTTTATAATGATACTAGAATCGAGACTCACGATACACAACTAAACATGCTTCGTGAAACCACGCGAGACTCTTGGATGCTCTTGGAAACACGACTACTGACCTTGTGTATTGAAAATCTCCCTAGAATAGACTCCTATTCTTATACGTAAAGCACGCCGGATCGAGTCACGCCACTTCCTAAATTTTTGCCCAACAAATTTTCTTCACAAGAGGAATCCTCTCACACCAGATGAAAATACTCTCATAGGGAGTGGAATCCTCTTGATGCCGTATAGAAGATGAAAATTTGCGTCAAAGTGAGAGGATTCCTCTTGTATTAAGAACTTATTTTTTGGGTGCTCTTTCTCAACGCCTTAATCAGTGTTTCATTAAATCTCTGCTTCCTACATGTTAAAATTCAGTGGAATAGAAAAAAAACGAGGGATGAAAGAAATATATATTAATCTGCTCAAAAGATATGTATCACCATGGTTATATCACTTTCTTTTTTAGAAGACTGCGTTATTTTAGTGGTGATACAACTGTGATATATTTAAGTGGAATTGATTGAGTTACATTCAGTCATTTACTTTATAACCATTTCTCAAATTCCTCTTAAAGATGAACATATTTTGAGACAAGAGTCTCATGGTATGATGAATGAGAGCGTCTTAAATCGAAGTGTCAGAAGAACCCACTAACTTGAACCGTGATAATGATATGTATATCATTATCACGGTTATAAACGAAGGCATATATTTTTTAATTTCAATCTTAAAGCCACACAATAGCAAGTTGATTATCACTAAAAGAGAAGCCAACTTAAGCGATTACACTACTCACCCCACATAAATATTGTTATGATTGATAACTGTTCTCACAATTGCACAAGAATATTTGAATAAGAGATTATTGATTTGTGTTCAAGTATGTCAACAAGGCAGGTACGTCTGAATATTTTTCCTACATTTTCATGTATTTGGACACCACATTTCAGAACAGTTGACGCACCGCTTAGGAAAGGAAAATCAGGTATTGAACTCTAAATGAGTTTAACATATTTACTTCATCACATTTTTTAAATTTATTTTTGATATATTAAATAGTTTTGAAATTAAAAGGGAATATTAGAAGTAAGATTTAGTCTTCTAAAACACATCTACATATTCTGTTTCTAAAAGTAAGATTTGGACGAACCAATTTCTTTTCCTACCCGAAACTTGATATAAAGAATAAATAAATCGCATTACTTACAATAAAGCGTCTTATAATACCGCTACTTAAAATAAGTGAGAAATTTGTTGTTGTTTTTTCAAAAACTGGATCATAATAACATACTAAACAATATAAATAACACTCATAGGGAACTTCTCAGCCATTGTAATTACATGCAAAAGATAATTGTGCATTGCCAATTTATTTCTTACACTATTCCAACATTTCGACAACTCACATTGTCTTCATCAGGAAGTAGTTAATGATATGTATTACATATAATATGCTTATGGGCTGCATATGATATAATATTGCATATCAGGAACTAGGTTCTGAAAATAGATAACTTTGGTAGTCGAAACGTTGGCATGGATTAACAAATAAATTACTTATATGCAATAATATTTGGCTATAAATTGTACTCTCTAGTGAGTGATTATAAAAAACATTCTAGGTCGATACAGTTGGGTAAAATTTCTGGTGGAAAGATATTCTATATATCTCTATATCTCTATATCTGTTTCGCGTATGAATAGTTTCGGTCCATCATTCCCTCGGTCTCTGGACCTAAATACTGGAGAAAAGCAAGAGATGGAAAAGGAAGCAAAGGGAGGAGGAGAAATGTATGGCGAAAGAGATGCGAGTGAAGTATGGGATGCAGGGGATGAGAAAGATGAAAGATTTATGAAGCACAATTTATGAGGTCAGAGTTCTTTATTCAGAGACAACGCTGAGTTCCATTGCTAAAGGGCCACTTGGTAAAAGAATTATGGAATGAAGTACTTTCTATGAAAACACGAAGACCTAGGACTAGTAAGATCACAATCACAATACTCTTTCGGCACAAAAAGCACCCATGCACAGCTACTCATAAGTAAACAAACTGTTAAAAAGAAGTGATCAATCCAGAAAGGAGAACTAGGCAATCTTGGCTGTTGCAGGGCGCAACGCTTTCAAGAATGGGAACCAGCGATTCTCGGAAAACCAAGTGCGCGGAAAATATGACGCGGAGAGATGGAAGGGCGCAGGTAGGAAAGCAAGTTGATTAAATATATTCACTCTTTTCTTGAATAGTTCTCTTTGACGTTTCGTATTATCTGTTCTCTTTATTCAGCACTTAGTAGAGCAAAATGTTTTCCCAGAAAACAATTAGAGTGCACGCGCATGAAATTCGTTGGGTTCAGTTTCGCCTTTAATGAGCAAGTCCCTTTGCCCTTCACCACCTACACTTATATCATTTGAAATTGTTAAAAATAGAATACAAACACTCGTTCTGACCCAACTTGAATATAAGTGTCGTTTCACTCTGAATTATCCATAACCTTCCTCTTAACGTTTATCGTTTCTTATATCGTTAAACATAACGGAGTGAATCAATTGATACGTAAATTAGAATGTGCATTAATATGAGACTGTTAACACAACCCTCTCTATATAAATCACTAAGTACATTTTAATCATTCTGAAAAACCTTGCAAAATATTCCAAAATACAAATTCATCCCGTAAGGAATTATATAGATGAATTTTCACTCCTACAATTGGAAATAAAACAACATGAATAGAATCTGTCACAAATTTTCAATGTAAATACTAAATTTCTAATGTGTATACTTTTTAATTTTCCTATTTAAATTTAACAAAAACGTAAAAATTTGTTGAATTGCTATGGAGTTAATTTTATTGAATCTCACATTAACATTCAAATCACGCATATAATAAGTATAGAAACGATTTCATATTTTATAACTCAATCGTATTTTGAGATACAATAAAAATTCATTCAGTACAAATTCCTTGCATTTCCATGAAAATTCCATTCTTCAGAAAAGTTTTCAAATAATGTGAGAAATTACTACAGTTCTTCAAATTAATACCCAAATTTGTTTGGACTATTATGAAGGTTTTCAAAGAAAATAGAAACAAAGTATAAAAATTATACCTGTGAAGAAGAGCTTACTCTATTTCATATTCACTTACTCTATTTCAAAATCACTCGTTATCAAATGATCAGGCATCCAGGTTTTCCCACCGTCCGAGATTGGAATTGTCTTTAAAATCGTCTTGTGCCCAGACATTTAGTGTAGTTGTCGCACAAGAATAATCTATATTGACCGCTAGTCATGTTTTTAGGATGCGATATGCAATTTGATAGTCATGTTTCGAAAAAACCGTTTCATAGTAAACTTACACTATATAAAAGGAATATCCTCAACATTTCAAGTTACTCTCTCTAATAGATTTGATTAAGGAGTGAGGACAGTCAAGAAGTAAATTAGTGTCACTCGCGACAACGTCGATTATATTGTTACATTTTGGTATTACATCTACATTTTTATCGTGCTAGATAATAATTGTCACTATAATGCTATTTTACAGGTAACATATTTCATATTACCCAGGAACGAAATGAATTAATTAAAATCTTCTTTATTCGTAGATACTATCTATATAAATAGTAATATCTGTAAATCACTTCATTGATTAGTTTCACTTTATTGTAAAACAGTCCTGACATTTGGTTCCATTTTGGTTCAATTTTCTTTTACATTTATTAAGGATTTATTTCTTAATACACTATTATCCATTACAAAACTGAATAGTCAAGGAATGAAATAGTATGCGTATTAGTATATCTAATATATTAATTTTAGTGTAATTAAATATATACAATACTATACAAATGTATTTCATTGCGGCTATCTACTCAATACATTCCAGAATAATTTCAACACTTATATATAGATTCAAAATGACATTCAAATTTTTTGCTATTTCAAATATATAATTAGTTTCAAAACTATATTGGCAAATAAATTGCATATCAAAAACGTTTGAACAGTAGTTAGCGCAGTACTCACCATTGATCAATGACGTTACGAACTTCAAAAAGTCAAATATGTTCTTCCTTTTATTTTGTAACTCTTTTGGGTTATCAATTCCGTAGTGGTTCCGGAATGGTAGTAAGTAACAATAAGCTAAAACATGATACGTACTAATAGTATATATGCCATACAGTCATGAGAGAGATTACGATTTTCTCTGGCTATTCTTTTCGATAAGCCACTGAATGGCATTTTTCGCATGTATAAACAACAAGAGAATTATTGACGTAATATTTTGTATTATATGATATTAAGGCAGTACACAACATTTTACCTCAAGCAGTGGAGCAACTGAGAGGAATAAATTTGCTTTTATGACCTATGTTTCATGCAGATATCTTCTATTTGTTTTCTTTTTGCATTTTTGATGCTTCTTCTAATTTTCTTGATAGAGAAATTTTTGTTTGCTTTCACACCCGAAAAGAAACTTGATTAACTACTAATTCTGTGTTTTCAGTAAAGTGATATACTGTTCTTTTTTTTTTTACTTTAAGTGTTCAGTGTTGTATAAAGTTGTCTTATCAACATACTACTGTGTTCTGGAATAAGGTAGACTGAGTGCTAATATGCAACTGGACGCTAATACATAACTTAGACATCCATCGTTGTCACATCATCCTTTTAACTGTTTGACTGTGTAAATCAATTTTTCTTTAAATGCTTACTTCATAGTTATTTTCTTTCAAACTATTAGTGAGAGCACATTTTATTTTAAACTATTGATAGAAAGATGGAAAAGTTTGTATTTCGGAATTAGCCTTACGTGAACAAACTATAAGAGATTTATAGAGTATTTATAGAAGATCCGTGACCTAGAAAGCAACGATAACACCACAATGTTTTGTTCCTTGTATAACTTTCAGAAAGTCTGCATTTCAAAAAGAGGCTTATTGTAAAAGAGGAGTACCCTGCAACACAACAAGACAACAGTCTTGTGAGAAATATGAAATTAACTATTGTTAAAAAATCTAGAATATGTGGCTCACGTCTATCAAATTAAATACAAATAAAATAAAACTTGTTCATAACATAAATGTTCAGTATTGGGGAAATATTTTTTTTTTTTTTTACTTTCTGGAATGTTATCCAATTAGTCTCATAAGCAACAATGCTAATCCTTGCGGTTTATGAGAAGCTATGTATTGACAGATAAATCACCAAGTTACCTATGGTAGTGTTAAGTGCATGACTGTCACGTATTCTGTGGACATCTCTGAGTTTTAATCCTGAATTGCATCGAGTTTAGTACCGTAATTTTAGAAGTGATCTATGCTAATCGAAGAAGTGTTCCAGTCTATCCCTGGAACGTCGAAAATGACTTTCAGTGTATTTGATACACATATAACATTATCTGAAACATGGAGATAGGACAAACATAGCACACATATATTTGATGTGGGAACTAGGTAACATTCGTAAAACAAATGGAACTGAAAAATTTAAAATTGCATTTGCACATGTCCTATCCAGTTGGGAGCTATGCAATCCGCCATATTTATTCTACGGCAAGCGGTTCAGTTTTACTTTGAAAGTTAATTAAAAATTTGTAGGCAATAGAATGGTAGTTATATACTCTGGATTTGACCTCACAATACACATAAGATTTATTTCGAGGGTTTGGTAAATTAAACTGATAATATACGAGTGTTAATAAGGAGTTTTGTTTAACTGACCAAGATCAATCCTATATGTATTTCAATTACTTTCCATTAAATAAATTGCCATTGCATACATTCATATCATGCAGACAATACTTGTTTTAATTTGTCAGTGTTTTTTTAAAACAGTCATAGAATATCAGGAGAACGGAATAGAAAGAAAGAAAGAAANAGAAAGAAAGAAAGAAAGAAAGAAAGAAAGAAAGAAAGAAAGAAAGAAAGAAAGAAAGAAAGAAAGAAAGAAAGAAAGAAAGAAAGAAAGAAAGAAAGAAAGAAAGAAAGAAAGAAAGAAAGAAAGAAAGAAAGAAAGAAAGAAAGAAAGAAAGAAAGAAAGAAAGAAAGAAAGAAAGAAAGAAAGAAAGAAAGAAAGAAAGAAAGAAAGAAAGAAAGAAAGAAAGAAAGAAAGAAAGAAAGAAAGAAAGAAAGAAAGAAAGAAAGAAAGAAAGAAAGAAAGAAAGAAAGAAAGAAAGAAAGAAAGAAAGAAAGAAAGAAAGAAAGAAAGAAAGAAAGAAAGAAAGAAAGAAAGAAAGAAAGAAAGAAAGAAAGAAAGAAAGAAAGAAAGAAAGAAAGAAAGAAAGAAAGAAAGAAAGAAAGAAAGAAAGAAAGAAAGAAAGAAAGAAAGAAAGAAAGAAAGAAAGAAAGAAAGAAAGAAAGAAAGAAAGAAAGAAAGAAAGAAAGAAAGAAAGAAAGAAAGAAAGAAAGAAAGAAAGAAAGAAAGAAAGAAAGAAAGAAAGAAAGAAAGAAAGAAAGAAAGAAAGAAAGAAAGAAAGAAAGAAAGAAAGAAAGAAAGAAAGAAAGAAAGAAAGAAAGAAAGAAAGAAAGAAAGAAAGAAAGAAAGAAAGAAAGAAAGAAAGAAAGAAAGAAAGAAAGAAAGAAAGAAAGAAAGAAAGAAAGAAAGAAAGAAAGAAAGAAAGAAAGAAAGAAAGAAAGAAAGAAAGAAAGAAAGAAAGAAAGAAAGTTCATAATTACCAAAATTGATAAATATTCCTGAACTTTACTAAAACGTATTCATCAATTTAAAATTTTGAAACCGCATCATCTGAACAAAATTTTGATACGAATAAAATGAATAAAACATATCTAAAAGTAGAAGTCAATTGTAGAAACGAGTTATGAATGGTGTTGGATTGCCAATACAAAATTTCAAGATAAAAATTATGACTTATTGTTTCGTCTAACTATGTTTTATTTTGCTGCAAGAAATTTATAGGAGAAATGCGATATAACTTTTTTAGCACACATTTTTTAAAAATGTGCCTAATTCTTAAATTTGCGGGAATTGATTAGCATTAGAAACTTAACTAGCCAGAGCATCTTTTTAGTTATGAACAACAGTGCTACAACTGCTGAGAGTAATAATAATGGAACACCAATGGTACTTCGAAGTTTCATCTGTGTATTAAGAGAGTCAAGCAGCTCAGTTCAATTTCTCGCGTTCCTCTCCAGCCAGAGCTCATTTATGTATCATATTTTCGATTTCCAATACGTTGCTCATTAACCATTTTTTTCTTCCAGAAGCTGAGTATTCGACAAACCCACTGTGTTACATTTTATACCAACCAAAATACTCTAAAAGCACATTTCCAAAAAGCTGAAAATGAAAATTGATTCCCAGTCGTACGCTTCACCAGAATGCTCTCCAGTACGCTGCGCCTTTTGTGTGACAAAATGAAGAAATGTTCAGCGAAAGAAAATGCCCTCCCTTATCTCTTCATTGAAAGGAACATCAATAGGACGCGAAACAGAGTTTCGGAGGAAGACATCACCGAGGCACACGAAAAAAAACTAGGACGGCTAAGCGCGTTTCACCTTTCTCTTGACGAATAATATTCTCTTCGTAAGCATCGCATTTGAATGAACGAGGCCTAGAGGGGAATTTTAACCAAACATGCTTCCATACTTTTTATTTATTTAATTAAAAACACATTATTAAATTAATAAACATTTGCAACAATGCAAGAATTAACTCCCACAGGCAAATTTTATATTTCATGCTTATTTAAAAGCTTATTATTTTGAAATTAGTAATGAAATTCAATGTTTTGGTAATAATAAAAAAATAAAAAATATTGATCCCACACATTTTTATTACAATACGATTAATAAAATTACCATATTGTTTGTAAAAATTTCAAAATAAATCAGTTATTTTGATAAAATCAAATATTTACTGTTTGTTGAAAATGCAAATGGGAAACATTCTGTTAAAAGACTTGAAAAATTAGAAATTTTAGATAAAAATAAATATTTAACACGTTGTTGAATATTAAAATAGTAATAATAATTCGCATTATAATTATTATTATAAAAAATAATACAAACAGAATTCTATTCAAGCAAAAGGGGATTTTCTAAAAGAACTTATTTCGTTGAAAATATACATGTTTATTTAACAGTACAACACTCAATATGCGACAGGCAAGAAGTAATTCAATAAGGTATGAGAAAAAAATAATGTGTGAAAATGAAAAATAATGATGCACTTTTAAACTATTTCAACAATTCAGAATATTCTGGTTTAAATTTCGTTAGCTGTGAAGATCTCACCAATTCTATGTTAACTGATGATATTATTTAATCTTTCTTTTTTTCATGTCGGATGCATAAGTCACCTTCATCCTTAAGATGTTCTTTCTTTATGGCTACAAAATGGAATAGTGTCTTTTAGTACATGGATTACCATCCTACCCATTGTCCCACTGTCAAAAATGGATCATCTTCTCATTTCGTAATTAAAACAGACGAGCTAGAGTTATCATAAATGTATACCAAATACATGATCATTAGCTTGGATTGTTTTTTGTTTTTTTTCTGAATTATTTACAATATTCATATATATATATATATATATATATATATATATATATATATATATATATATATATATATAGAGAGAGAGAGAGAGAGAGAGAGAGAGNTATAGTCCATATGTTACATATTGCGTTAGTCTACTCGCCTTCCTATGCCCTTTGATGCTCTGGGTTTTGCATCACATGCCCTGGAATTTACTCTTCATGAATCATTCCGTAGCGCCTTTTACATTTTTAATTACATTAATATTTTCAATTAGTGATACCGTAATTGTAACTTGGTTTTAAATTGTTTACATAGACGTAAAGTTCATTATTTTTATTTATATTATTATTTTAACCTTTGGCGTACTTTAATAATTTGTTAAATAGATGCAACTGACTAATTCACTGAGCACCATTGGGAATCACGGAACACCAACACTTAGGACGCAACTGAACATAAGAGAAAATATTTACAAAAGAAAAAGAATTTGCATTAGACAAGTATTTACATTAGGTATCTACACAACAGAAAGTATTTAGCTAAGGCAAATTATTTACAAAAGACAAAGTCTGTACCTAAGAGAAAGAATTTACCCAAGATATAGTATTCACATAAGAGAAAATATTTACGTAAAGTATTGCAAGGAGAAGTATTTACATAGGAGGTGGTGTTTTCCTAAGATACAACCTCGTTAAGGAAAGTAACTTCCATGAATTATGTACTTCATAGCATGGTTTATGTACAGATCGTATTTTATAAAACGATATACAAATTGTATGTGTATGTATAAACAAACAATAAATTATATTAATACTTCTTCCTTTTCCTGTAGCTAGAATGAAGTGTCACATCTACAACAGAAAGGGAGAAAATCCGGGAACGTGTCATTTCATTTTGCTCAACCATTCTCATCGCTTTTTTTAATGTGTTAATTAGGATATCATTTTTGTATAATAAATGCATACGTTTGCTCTAAAAGCGGAAGGATACTGAGACTATGCTCTTAAAAAATTACGTATTTTATGTAAGCAGAAGAGAATTAATAATAATTATTATAATAAAAATGTCTTTATTACGTGGCGAGGCTAGGGTCATCTGGCGCGCTCTTCCGCCTAACCACTTACATGATTCAGGAGTTCCATCGTGTATGGCTAGCCAGGCCTGCTTTAGATCTGCAGCTTTTTCCTCACCTGGTGCACACCCATTGACTCGTTGAAAGTGAAGGTTGCGACGTCGGTGATGAATGTATGGGAGTTGCTCGCGGAGTTTGGGACAGTTGCTGCCTGTGTTGCGGATCTATTCTGGCTGGTCTGATGCTGTTGTCTTGGATTTCTTGATGTCTGTGTCGGACGTGTCTTTTTAGACAAGATCCGGACTTGGCTTCAAAGTCACAATCAGTGCATTTTAGATTTGGAGGCACCGTTGTTTGTTTTCTTCTTCTATTTGTTTCTGTTGTTGTTTCAGGGGATGACTTATGGGCTTGTTTTCCGTGTGATTGGACAAAGCCCCTTCCTCGTCTGCCATCTCGAGTAAATGGGCAGAGAGGGCATTTCCAAGTATAGATGTCTTCTTCTTGGCGTCTCTCTATTCTTCTTACTTTTTTGATCTCCATGCTTAGCTTATGTTTTTGTCACTAATTCTTTGATTTTCTCCCTCCATTCATTTCTGTTTGCAGCAAGGTTCCTCCAATTGTGAAGGTTAACATTTAAGTGCTTCAAGTTTTCTTTTATTTGCTTTTGCCCACCGCTTTTTTATTTTTTATTTTTTTTGCTTTTGTCCTGCAGGATGCAAAGCTAGATGAAGTCCTTCCAGATTGCTGNTCCATTCTGCTGACATATCCAGTACATCTTAGACGTCTTGTTCTTATGATGTCTTCAATTGTGAGCGTGTTTGCTTTCTCAAGAACGGTTTCATTTGGTATTTTGTCTTCCCATTTTATGTGCAATGTAGACCGGAGACATCAGAGGTGGAATGCGTTCAACCTTTTCTTATGGCTTTAAGGAGTGTCCATGTTTCTGACGCGTACAGGAGTATGGTCTCATATATTTTAAGCTTTTTGGATAACGTCAGATCATAAGGTTTCCACACTTTTTGATACAGTCTTCCAAATGCTCTGCTTGCTGTTTTAATTCTGTTCTCTACGTCGGAGTTGGCTGTTCCATTGGAAGTTATTTGCCTGCTTAGATATTTGAATGCACTCACTGTTTCAATAGGTGTGTCATCAATGGTAATGGACGCGGGTGGACAGTTAATGAACATATATTTTGTCTTCTCTTTGCTGACTTGTAGTCCAAGTCTACGGGCAGTTTCGGTGAAGGTGTTTTGAAGTTCTTGGAGTCCTTCAAAGAGTCAGCTACGAGAGCACAGTCGTCTGCAAACATGAGGTCTTGAATCTTTTGGTGTTTTATTTTTGTTTTTGATTTCAGACCTCTTCTAGAGAACATATTGTAGTCGCTTTGGTAAATGATGTTGGTTCCACGTGGACATTTTTGAGCGACGTTTTTGACTATGACAAGGATGTATATAAGGAAGAGCATTGGGGCCAAAACGCAGCCTTACCGGACTCCAGTCTGAGGTGCTTCGGAATTTTCAGTTCTTAGTGTTGCTGATGTTCCTTCATGCATTGATTTAAGCATTGTCAGGATTATCGGTGGGCATTTAACTCGCTCTAATATGCTGAATAGGACTTCACGGTTGACTGAGTCGAAAGCATTACTGATGTCGATAAATGCGATGCTTAATTTGGAATTTTACTCGATTGTTGTTTCTATGATCTGTCTGATTGAAGAAATCATATCGATAGTTGATCTACTATTTCGGAATCCACACTGCGAGTCTCTCAGAGTGCCGTCTTTGTGTGGTGTTAAGCGGTTGTATAGTGTTCTTGAGAGAACTTTATCTGCGATGGAGAGCAGAGAAATTCCACGATTGTTATCGTATTTCATTCTGTTAGCTTTTTTATGAATGGACACCAGTTTGTTTTTCCATTCTTGCGGGATTTTATTTTCTCTATAGATGTTTGAGTAAAGTGCTGAGAGATTGTGCACTGTTGTTTGTTTCCCGGCTTTCAGCATTTCTGCGCTAATAGTGTCCGCTCCTGGAGATTTGCTGTTTTTCATTCCAGATATCGCCTTTTCTATTTCTAGCGTTGATGGACAGTTGTCGTTAAGACTGCCGTCGCATTCAAAATCCATATTGAGTGTGGATGTGTCTACGTCATGTTGCTGATTGTACACATTTTCAAAGTGATCTTTCCAGCGTTGAAGACGTTTGTCTTGGTTAAGGAAACTTCACCTTTTTTGTTTTCTATTATGATTGATGGGCTTTTTACTGGCCCTATGACGGATGTAATACATTTGTACATGTTGGTGTCGTTTATGTTCATGTACGACTGCATTTCCTTAATTTTATTGAGTCACCATTCGTTTTTTAAGAGTCGTAGTAGTTGTTGACAGTTTTTCCGGACCTCTTGGAAGTGCCTTTTCTTGCTATCAGTGGGATAGTTCAGATACTAAGTACGGGCCTCTGTCTTCTCTTTCAATATGGTGTGAATGGTGTCTGCATTTTCGTCAAACAAGTCTCTCCTCTCGCTGTTTTTCTTTGGCACTGTTGTTTTTGCAGCGTTTAGGAATTTATTTTTGAACATTTGCTATTATCTACATCGGCATTTTCTTTCACAGTTTGTTGTCCTGTGATTGCAATTAGTTTTTAAATATAACTCTGCAAAATTCGTCCTTTAATGCAGATGAGTCGTATGTGACGGCATTCTTTTTCTTACTTACATACATACATTTACCATACCAAGAACTACTTATATACATTACACTTAGAGTAATAAACAGAATACGATACACTTATTTTTACACTTAAAATAGCATAAATCAAAAAATTGAAAATTATTCCGCATTCCTAATCCCCTTCATAAACGCAACGGTCTTAATCTGCAAACTAATGTCACAAACGTAAGAATTTTTTGCAGCCATGTTAAAAAGAAAAATAATGTAGTAACAACAAATTGAATACCAAAAAAAGAGGAGGTAGAACTCAAATTAATATATTAATCAATTAAATGCACGAGTTAGATAAAGAATAATAAGAAAGAAATACTTGGTGTTCAGAAGTAAAGTTCTTCTCAGCGCCCACTCAAGCACCACAAACACCTACGTTTCTACCTGCGGCTTCTTATGGAGCACACGGAAAACACGTCTAGCATTACTAGAATGATGGATATGACACTCTAAGTTTAAAAAATTCGTAATACCTAAATGCTGACAGTTTTTCATAATGCTTGACTTACATTTCAGCACTTAAATCTTAGGAAATTCTTTCATTTCAAAAATAGTATACATATTCATATAATTTAAAATAATACATTGAATGGGGGTCTATTTGAATCCCTTATTATAAATCGCCATAACAATGGTTTGCGTTAACGTACGTATGGTATGTACTGAATTCATCCGAAACACGAAACAATACAGCAAACAGGGAAAACAACAGAAAAACAAATACTGTCTCAAACAATCAAACTAGTACGAGTGCATTCTTTAATACCCAATGAAATATTCAGACTAAATCATAATGATAAATAAATAAATAATAAATTTATTGTCAAAAAACAGTACAAACTGCGTATGACCACGTGGAGGGGAAAAAAAAACTAATTTACTCTCCGGAAGCAAGCAAGGGACCATCCCATCAATTCCGATCAAGGGCCCTAAGGCAGAGGCGGATTCAAAAAATTCAGCAAAAATTCCTAGATAAGATAAAAAGTTAGCTGCGAGTTATAATACTAATAGAATGTCAATATGTTTGTAATTTTAAGCAAAAAATTACATGTAAGTTATTATCGAACTATAGATTATTCTGAGTATAGTGCTTAAAAATTGAAATAACACTAAATTCACGATTTATTGTTACAATAGACCCGCCCCTAGACAAAGCCTAGAGAACCTGTATGATAAATCCGCCTCTACCCGAAGGAAAACCGGAGAAAAACCCGGGCCAGGATGGGGCTACAGAATTTATGTACACAAACGTGCCAATGTTGAGTACACATAAAACTAAATTAATATGAGCCATAAGACAACACAATCATGCAAGAAAATAGTTTTTGAAATTGTTATAAGTTGTTTAAAAAGTACTACAGCAATGGCGTGATAAAGCACAAGACGAATTTAACTTTTGTTAAAATCAATAAATTCTTTTACAGTGTAGAAGCACTGGTGCAGGAGGTAGTTTTTAACCGCGGATTTGAAGATATTCAATTTCATAATATCTTTTATATTCTTGGGCAGGGAATTATATAGAACGATTCCCGAATGGTATGGTCCCTTTTGGCAAAGAGTGGTTGACACTCTAGGGCGATGAATATTACTACTATTGCGTGTATAGTGTTCGTGAACGAGACTGTTTCGTATAAAGCATTTCGTAATGGAGAATTTATATCCAGAACAAAATAGAAACCAAAACAATAAGCAAAACACAAAACACAGAAACATAGACACCACAAGTTCAATGGTAAAAGTTGGAGTATCGTTCAATACTACTCTAGGAATAAGTATATCACAATATGAGCTCAATAGCATTTTGCAAAAACTACTAAAACCAAGTGAGTCATTTGGAAATAATTTTTCGAGATATCCACAGTGCTAATTTAATTTTTTATCATACTACTATTTAAATAATTTTGAAATGCGCACATTTTTTCATCGCGGTACCAAAATAATTAAAAATATTCTTTATTATTTCCTTCAAAAATACATAATATTAATTTTTTGATGCGAACTTAAAATTTTCTGCTTACCCATCATATACAATTCAAGTTTTATATTATTAGTAGAATATAGATAAACACGTGAACATAATTGGTTACAAGGTCTCTGAAGGAACACTGATCATCTCGAGAAAAATTCATAATAAAATAATATTTCGATCCTTATATATCAATCTTTTTTTTATTGCACAATTATGTTTAATATTGATAAGAGAACTTCTTCGGCGTCTAATTTATTTTCTTACAAAATGTAGAATTTGTATTGAAATTTTTTTTTTTTTTCATATTTATTTCTCTGTTAAACAAAATGTATATGCATGTGTTAAATCAGCACTCAACTTGAGTCTAAACACGACAAATGACAATTCGTTTCCTGGTTTTTACAAATACACGTGAAATATGTGATACCTATACCTCTCGTTCTGAAAAATTTATCTTATTGAGAAACAGAATGGAATTTGTGTCATTCGATGCAAAATATGGATATTTGTTTTAGAAGTGCGACTTCGTCGTTTCCAAAAAAAGGTGCAGAGAAGGTGAAGGTGCCTTCGTCGTTCTTCACCAGAGGAGCAGGAGGGCAGTCCGTCGCGTCGTCAGTTGCAAGGAAAGCGTGCTTGCGTTGCTGACCTCATGTCCGAGGCGACGTGTTCGGAAAGCCAAGACCGATGTCGCTGCCTCAGAGAGAGAAACGACAAGCTCTTCTTCGCACAGAACCTCCTTATATCATTCCAATATTTTAATGTAACTCATCTCATAAGCGTAGGATTCATTACAAATAACAAGATTCCTCGAATTTGACCATGATTAGATTCGAACAACCTAACATTGGAAACTCTTGAGATAAACTATAATAAAGTAGGTATTTCGCAGCGTCCTGTTGCTTCCTCCTACGTCAATTTATTGCTTAAACAGAGGTAATTTGCACAAGAAAAAGTGTGATCACTAATACTTAGTTTCCTAAGTTTCACCATATGCATTCACAAATTATATGGAATAACTTTAATGCATATTTTATCAGAGTATAATATATTTGTCTTATTATTTTATTTTGTAAATATTTATAGTTGTTTAGTTACGTGTAAAATAAAGTAGCAGGATCTATCACTCAAGATTCGAATTTATTTTTCTCTTAACTTTACCAAATTTTTAGCCTAATCCGCCATTTTGTCTCTCAAGCTACTTTGAAAAGACAAATGTGAAAATAGATCTTTTATAAGCTTTTGACGACACTACATATTATATTTTTTTGTTCATTTATTTTTATTTCGTGCTCTCTTTACTCGTTGGGGTTTCAACCTCAGATACCCATTGCGGCTTCACCACAGTCCGGCTTCAAGTGAGGGTGTCCCAGGCATCGACAATAATGTGATCTTGTCCTCAATCTAATATTTTCTCATGGGAAAACAGAAAGTTTTTTATTTTTATCATGGTACAGTGTTATGCTATATGACAAAATATGAAATAAATGTATAAAAAAATACTTTGCTAGTGTTACTGAAGGTACAGTAAATATAATTCGGATAGTAGACGCCTTTCAGTCAAGGCGAATCGGTAGGACCTTTTCTTTTTTAGTTTGAGTGTATAAAAATGTATCACTAATTAAGATGCTTGTGTTTTTCGTATAATTATAGGGGAAAGTAGTTTACATAGAGCAGTGGCAAATCGCTAGCGACTACAATTGAACCTTTCAATTTTATTACGTTATTGTAGTTCCTTATTGAACTTCAAATATGTTCCCCAGAGCTTAAACCATTGTTGTTTCCCGGCATTACTTCCCTAACTGTAGAGTAATATTGGCGCAACCTGAGTACCCTTATTCTAAAATATTAGTATCGCTCTGATCACATCAAACAAAGACTAAGGGATCAGAGATTTCGTATTTGTTGTCATACAGATAAAAATATAGTGAAAATTCAGATCGTACAAGCGAATATTTCTTTAACATTAGTTGAACAGATCTTTCTGGGTTAACCAGTCTTTAAGTGTCCATTATAATGTGTATAAAACCAGGTGTTAGGTAAAGGGATTTAGCAATGAGACGCTCATTATCAGGCACGCGTGTGTGTTATCTCCTCCTCGTATGCACCACAGGAAGCTGCAGACTGTGCTCTAGATCCCAGTGCAGCAACTTCGCTAATTGTTAGAAGTTTGGAACGGTATCCTTGTCCCGTTTCTATTACTGACCCAGTCATGCGTATTTTCACTCGCCAACTATATTATGGCGTGGCTAGAATGTGATGATACAAAGTGAGAATAGTGAACAGGGAGGGAGAAATTATGTGACACAAGGTGGAGGGAAATAATGAACAAGTGTGCCATACTAGATGCTAAATGTAGTACAGAGTGAGTAGAGAGTTGGTGAAGACGAGAAGAATACTTGAAAAAGGATGGTTCAAAAAGAAGCCATACGAAGTGCGGAAAATACTGTGTTTTAAATGATTATTTAATGCTAAAAGTGGAGTAAGAGTCTGGGATCTGATAATATCACATATGAGATGGATAAACATGCACGACATGTATTGATCAATAAATTGTTAGCAAGATATTGAAACCATACAAAATGTTTATTTTCTTTGAACTTGAAAAATTAGAAAACTACGTTCCTTTTTCGAAAAATGCTAAGGATTTTATATTAACGGCATATTAGACCTATTTGCCCCACCTATTCAACAAAAATCTCGTTATAAGTGGATAACTGAAAAGTTGACGGACTAACTGGAAGAGCGTAAAATGCTAACAAGGGAACTCCAGGAAAGTGGTCTGATTTTTTAAATACTGAAATATAATGACCATTAGTATGCCCGGTCAAAATATTAGTGACGATTGCACATTGGAAGGCACTAAAAAGAAAAATTATGAAAAACCAATTTCTTTCACGCGGCGAATATACATTTCAATGGGTCTTATACAACCCTGAACTAGCAAGCGGACGAGCAGCAACAGCCAAGTCAAGTGGCTGGGCTTTGATTCGTCCGATTTCTAGGTCTTCACAATTCAAGGAAAATGCTAATGCTGTACTTCATTCTAAATGTGTTTCTTGACGTTTGCGAGGACTATCATCTGAACTAAATACCAAACGCAGGAAAAAAGGAAACATAAACTCTACTCTGTAACGATGTATATCAAAGTGTTTATGAGCCAACATACTTGTGAACTCAAAATATATCGACCAGGCCAGCTAAGGACCACGAAAGACGACCCCCAGCAGGGCTCAGTTTTGATTTGAGTTTACTCACTAGACTCGACGTAATTTTAATAACCGAGATCGGGCAGCGATTAGATATGATCCAGAGCACTGTATCCGAGCATTACAACTGCGGTTGTTAGTCGCAGAGGTCGGTCTCTTTGTAAATCCCAGCTAATCAAACTGGGACATGGATACAAAGAGCTACAAATTTTATCTTGCCCCCTCCGGGAATCGAACCCGGGATGACTTAGTGACGAGCGAGAACGTTGCCACTTTCGCCACTATATATAATCAAACTATTAACAAAATGTGTTTCCTTTTCATTATCTCTCTTTTACTTTCCAATTATATACAAGGAAAGTACAGTAATCAATCGAAAAAAAATCGGGATCTCTTCAGATAGTTCCAGGAGAGTTTATTTTCAAAATTTTGCGATGATGTCCAACGACGTATGTGTGTGTGTAAAGAATTTTGTTTATTCGATAACTCACGAACAAATTAATAAAATCAAATTGAAGTAGAGAATTGAGTTTGGATGTATTGGGAATAGAAATCTATTTCTGGACAGCTCATTTCGACTTCATTTACTCACCGCGCTCCACTTCCGTTTCTAAAAAACCAAAATTTTCTAAAAATGAATATATAAACATTTTTATTGTACATTAAATAGTACGTACATATTGATGAACAGCATTTCTGTGTGTCACGTTTATGTACACCGTTTTCGAAAAGTTATTGCGCAAAAGAATTATTGGAGGCACCCTATTTAGATCCGCCTATGAGGCAAATGCAAGGAGTTCAGGGTGGAAGTTACTTCCTGCGATCTAGAGTTGAGTGAGCTGATATGAAATAAGACAGGAAACTCTTAATGGTCGTGGGGATAATTATTTTTATACATATTATCTGTTTAAAATGTTTTTTTTTAATTTTGTATGTTTTACTTTTTATATATTTAAATTATTTTCCGACTTAGTTTTATTGGTATTAAGGCTTTTTACTACTATGATCTTTTTTGAAGTATTATAATTGGAAAGTTGAGTAAAAAATTCAGGTAGTAAAACGCCTCTAATACTTTAAATGATGTAATAAAAACAAAAAAATGTTTTTTAATGTTAAAACAAAGAAATAAAACTTTATATTCAAGGTCTGACAAATGTGTGATAGATCTTAATTACCCTTAAAGTGCTAGACATTTGTATTTTGATATATTAAAGATCAAGCCTTTTTCTAGAGCAACAGTTTCGGCCTCTAGTGGAAATGGTTGACTTTCCTCATGAATGAGCAAAGTGTGAACGGAAAGTAAAAGCCAAAAATTGGCAAGTTTTTCTATTATTTTACCGTGCCTTCCAGTGCACCATTACCGCTAATAGTTTGACTAATATGTTTATTGACTGTTTATATGTTTTGTCAAACTATTAATCAGTATTAAAACATCAAGACCACGTTCGACCTACGCTTGTTGAAAGTACCCTTGTAAGCCAAAATCAATTTGGATTCAGAAAGGGTAAGCGATGTAATTGACATGTTTACTGCTTAAATCCAAAAATAAATATGGCTCATATTGGAGCGTAAAAATTTAGACCTTCAGAATCAAATATATTTTTATGATATAATAATTTTGATAAGTGTCTATGATTGCAATCAATATTTTGAATTGTTTTATTTAATTTATCGATGTGTTGAAAGTTATCTCTTAACTTTCAGTTAAGTTCTTCATTCAGTCATTTTTTATGTTAACGTTAATTTAAAATCGTTTAATTTTTTTATGAATTAACAATTTTGTAGCTTTGTATTGCCAATTTAGTTGCAATTTATATTTCACTCTCATGATGATTATTGGACGTCGGCTGATTGGTTTTCAGAAGTCAACTTATCTTAGTAACTAAGTGTACTTGGAGTATTCTGCTACTTCACTTTTGTCGTAGTCACTCCGTCGCAATATCTATGACTTATTTAGGATTTTCCGTAACATGAAATCTTTATTTATATTTTTTAATGTTTTTTATTTATCAGGTTTATTAAGCAATCTTAAAACAATTCAAGCTCTTAAATGATTTCGTGCAAGGTTTTTGTTAAAATTAACTTTGTCATATTTCGGGGTAGCCTCTCCATTCTGTTACGATTGGTAGCTTCGCAAGAATTGAATTCGAGATACATCTCTTTTTCTTACTTTTGGTTCACAATTACTCATGATAGTTCAGTGGCAATTATTTACAAGTATCATTGAGTTTTTGAGGAGTAAATGTATCACGAGGTAAGCGCTCACGAGAAAAGTACTTGAAATATTCTGTCACCACAGAAAAGTTCAGGTAAAAATTTTTAAAAAAATTTTGCATTATAAACGCACTCAAAACATCTCCGCTTCTCACTGACAGATTGTGACACCTTCGCGTGTTAACGTGTAAAGAATTTCTTTACAATTGAAGTTGATAGAGCACTTGAATCAACTTTTCTTCAAATATGAATTATAAATTGTAAACTGTATTTATTTTAGTGTTTGAAAATAATATCCAACTAAACAATCATCAAGACTCTGTCAGTGATATAAACAAGTGAAATTCAAGTGCTCAATCCGTCGAACCATGTAATAGGAAATCCAAGACACTCTGCATCGTCAAACGTTAATGTAAGCACAAAATTCTAATTTTTTTGGTCACTACTTTCGCCGGGGGACAACCTCCTCGGTTGCCTTACGATTTTGATGCTGACTTGACCTTTTACGGCCACCTATGCTGGAAACGTGGTATCAAGTAATATCGTTACTTCGCGTATTATGAGACTTCTCAAGTATTGCACAGTTGCCAAAACATCTCGAAACAATTTCAGTTCTAGCGTGGCAATTGCTAGTTTTCAATTTAACATTGTACATAAGCTCTTCTTCTTTGCCTAGCCTTATTCCCATTTGTTTGGGGTCGACCCTTCTGGTCACTCTTCTCCAAGACGGTCTGTCCTGGGTCGTCTGTGGTCTTAATTGTTGTTCTCGCAGATCTTTATTATTAAGGGATATCCTTGTGAGGCAGGGTCTACTGCGTCCCTTGGGCAGGTTACTCATGTCAAGTAATTCGTCGTCGCTTGACATGTCCGCACCACCTAAGTCGGCTCTCTAGCAACTTTTCCGGAATAGGCTTCACTTTAAAACTGCCTCTGATGTGGATATTTTTGACTTTGCCTAGTCTTGTAACGCCGCCCGCCCATCTTAGCATTTTCATTTCAGCGCTGTATATTCCATTTACTTGCTATTTATATTGAGTGGCCAACATTCAGCGCCGTACATTATGGCCGGTCGTACTGTTACTTTGTATACTCTGCCCTTAGTGCGAATGCCCTGAAAACAGACTTACAGGCATCCTGTTTTAAATATTTATCAACTTTTTTCATGTTCATGACAGTTTGTGCTAAAAGGATTTTTAACCCTTTTTTATCTCAACTTTCGTTCGTCTCTTGCATCTCGTTCCGTTGGTTTCCCCTTTTAACGCGTACATCATTTTCTTTCAATCGTATTCTGCTTCCTTGCATGACAGACATACTCCGCCACGCAGGGGACTCAGTTTCGACTGAGTATGGGTTTGGCGACTCCACGACCCCGAGCTGGGGACTGGTAGTGCGCCACCAGACCTCGGACACCATAAGCTTTGGACATGCTTCAGCGACCACCAATGGCGCGATGGTGGAATGTTGCGTGTTACAAATGTCGGAGATCTTGCCTTCATTGGCCGGGTCGCGAGGAAGGATTAAACCTCTATAAAAAAAACCCTCAACCTCAAGACGTGTTACTCACCGATGAGGTGAATGGGTGTTGAGGATAAACTTTCTCTAGCAGATAACCTCTGGGGCAATTGCCGCACCTCAGTTGAGCAAGGCTTAGAGGCGTGATGCGGGGGCTACACGTCACCGAACATTTATTTCCTCCGAACTCGTGGGATAAGACGACTGATGCTTCGATTTTCTCGCCTTGCGGAGTGGGCGTTCCGCAATGTGTATATTCCACCCAAACGTCTTCGAAGCGACCGAGGGTTCACAGCCCTCCCGCTTCAGAAACAAAATTGGTCCGAAATAGAACATTTCTCACCAGAATGACGCGTGTAGACGGGACACTTGAAAAAGTATCCCCGTTCTATATTTACAAAGGTTTACAGAGTTTAGTTGTAACACTGAAATCTATTAAGATGCTGCGTAATGGGTCAATGCTGTTGGAAACAAAAACCAACAAACAAGCGTTGGCACTACTAAAATGTACCATGTTGGGAGAGCTCCCTGTGAAGGGCGAGCTCCATGCTGCGCTTAATCGCAGCAATGGGGTCGTAAGTTGCAGGGACATCATGGAAATGGCAACTGAAGAACTTGTTGCAGAATGGGAGTCTGACCACGTGGTTGAAGTCACTCAGATCATGAGGAAGGTAAA
Organism: Laupala kohalensis; assembly: GCA_002313205.1. Taxonomy (NCBI): domain Eukaryota; kingdom Metazoa; phylum Arthropoda; class Insecta; order Orthoptera; family Trigonidiidae; genus Laupala; species Laupala kohalensis. The sequence continues at coordinate 25,395 of NNCF01127868.1, forward strand.
TGGTGTTCCTCAGAAGACCAGTTCCTTCATCGTGACATTTGATTGTCCTCAGCTTCCGAAAGATCTCATAGCTGGATTGCTTAACATGCCAGTGCGTCTCTTTATTCCAAATCCTCTGCGCTGTTTTAAGTGTCAGAGATTTGGACATACGAAAACATCCTGTAAGGGCCAGGGTAAATGCAGGAAGTGCGGAAAGGAGGCACACGAACCCGGAGTCTCATGCCCGGGGTCAGCAAAGTACATTAATTGCACAGGCAGTCACCCGGTGTGGAGCAGGGATTGCGTCGCCTTTCTGGAAGAAAAGAAAGTGCAGAAGATAAATACTACGGAGAAGATCCCGTACGCTGAAGTACAGAAGATGTAGGGCTTTACACCCTGTATTTTCTACCAGTTATTCCACTGCAGCGAAGACTCATAAAATAATGAAGACTGTACCCGTACAAGCCGATTTCCCTGACGTGTCTACGAGAACGTCCTGCACTGGCCAGTGCAAATGCGGAAAGAAAGTGGTTCAGTCGTTCCATCTACTACAAAGAAACCGTCAAGTAGTGCGAAATCTACCACGAAAATAACGAAGACAGAGATAAAGACAAAGCAGTGTTCTAGGTCTTATCCCCTGAACCTTGTCGAATTTTTTAAAACATCAAAAACAATATCGCGCAGAAAATCGCAGAAACGTAAAAAGAACGTCTCCGTACTAGTTTCATCCAAATCAGATTGTGCATTGTCCAACAGAGAAGCGGAAATGCACATTCCGGAACCTCGTCGAGCGATTGCCCCAGGGACCGACTGCTGAATTGTCTCTTTGAGCGAGTAGATTTATACCTAATGAACACCGGGGAGATGACCCACTTTGCATTTGCCACGGGGTCATGGACTGCCATAGACCTGTAAAATTCCTCTCCTCGAGTTGCTGATATCTTTCAATGGAAGGTAGAGGATGGTCTGCATCGTTGCGAGTATCATCGTATCTGGTAGTCCTTGCAGGAACGTGCAACTGTTCCCGAATGCAAGCCACAGAAGTGGATTCTCAGAAAGGCTAATACGACACTGTACCGTCCTCTGTCTTCAGATAAACTGGTAATGTCCCAGAGAAGGTCGACCATCTGACCCAAGTGATTTATCACGCCGCTGAAGAATCTTTCTCAAAAACATCTATGTTTCCGCAAAGACCTCATGTCCCCGGGTGGAACGACGCATATCGGTCCGTCATTCGTACATGGTGAAGAGCATTGCGGAAATTTAAGGTTAGTCCATCTCCGGAAAACCTTTCCGCATATCGGATTGCCAGAGTAAAAGCTCCCTGAACTATCAAAGAATCTAGATCCACCTTTTGGAAAGAGTTTCTAAGCACCTTAAGAGAACAACACCATCCACTAAAGTATGGGAGACAGTCCGAAAGATATCTGGAAGCTATTCAAAATCTGCATTCAATAATCAGCGTCAGGTTCTCACCAACACTAGAGAAATGGCAACAGTGAGAGCTGGATACTTTGCTGACCTAACATCTACAGCAAACTGCGATCCTGATGTTGCCAGAAAAGGGAAATAGCAGAGAGCACATCTTTTGACTTTCGTTCCACGACCTGGGAACTCTACAACTCTTCCTTCTCTATATGGGAACTTGAGTCAGCTCTAGCGACAGTCCACGACGCTGCGCCTGGCCCTGATTCATTTCATTATGAAATGCTGAGACAGCTCAATCTCAAGTCGAAAGAATACCTTCTGGATATCTTTAATTATTCATGGTCCGAGGGAGTATTCCCTAATTCCTGGAAGAAAACAAAGTTTATCCCTTTACTAAAACCAGGTGACAAAACGACCATTGCCTTGACGAGTTGCGTCGGTAAAACTCTGGAGAGAATTATCAACCAACGTCTCGTCTGGTATCTTGAAAGGCATAACTTGCTGCATCGATCTCAGTGTGGTTTTAGGAAATTCCATTCCACTCTGGAAAACTTACTTCTCCTGGAAACAGCAATTTAAGATGCTTTTGTCTGAAGACTACATGTCATCGGAATATTCTTTGACATCGAGAAGGTTTACGATACTACATGGCGTCATGGCATTTTACAACAACTCAATGTCTGGGGGTTTAGAGGACGTCTTCCTCTGATACTACAGTCCTTTTTGGATAAGCGTTCCTTCCGCTACAGAATTGGAAGAGACATCTCGGATCTCCTTCGAGAGAACGATGTTCCCCTGGGCTCAGTCCTGAGTGTGACCTTATTTGCAGTGGCCATAAAGAGCATCACGTCTACTATAAAGAATCCTGTCCTAAACTCTTATTTTGTCGACGACTTTGCTATCTTTTGTTCATCACAGAGTGTCATAGGTGCGGAGCGACAAATCCTACTCGTACTCAATAGATTATACTACTACTCGAAGACGACTGGCTTTTGTTTCTCTACTGAAAAAACACGCTGTTCTTTTCAGTAAAAGGCAAAGCCGTCTGGCAAAACTCACATCGCGCTGGGGGGCAACGTTCTCAAATTCTATCTTTCTGTAAAATTCTTAGGTCTAATCTTTGATCAGAGTGCTTGGTAATTGTGGTGCTTTAGCAACATTATCAAAGCATGATAAATTGAAAGACGTAGAAACGTAGAAAAATGAGCAACATAGAAACGTCTTTCAATTTATCATGCTTTGATCAGAGACTGAATTAAACATCTGACAGACCTAAGAGCGAGAACATTAAAGTATCTGAGTCTACTGAAGTGCCTGAGTAGCAGGGAATGGGGCGCTCATTGCTCCTCCTTGTACCAGTTTTATCGAGCATTCATAAGATCTCGGCTCGATTATGGCTGCGTTGTATATAGCTCTGCTCGTGCAAGCTATTTAAAGAAGTTGGATAGTGTCCACCATGCAGGAATCCGACTAATTTCGGGAGCCTACTGCACTAATCCCATTCCTAGTTTGTATGCCAAGAGTGGCGAACCATCTCTTTACGTCCGGCGGCAACTCATGTTACGACACTTTTGACACGTGCTAACTTTACCCGACAATCTGGTGCACAATGCAATGTTTGATCCTTCCTTTTCTTCCATCCGTTTCTAGAACAGATTGAGAGCAACCAAATCTTTTGGATATCGCTGTAATCAAATTAAGGAAACCTTGAATATAAGCACACCTAATATCTTAAAAAGGTTTCAATATGACTCCTCCTTGGGCTTCGCACAATTCGAAGATAAATTTCGATTTTTTGCATCATGGCAAGAAGAACACTATAGCTCCGGTGTCGAGGGTATACTTTCACCTAATCCTCGACAAACACCATATCCATATCCTTGTGTTTACCGACGAGTCGAAGCAGGCTGATGGTGTCGGCTGCTCCGTGGTGTTTCCCCGTGAGACCTGTGGCTACCGTCTAGGCGACTTGTGCAGCGTTTACACCGCTGAGTGCCTGTCTCTTATACACATCTCCCTAAAGGTGGCCATTCCCCTCNTCCGTGGTGTTTCCCCGTGAGACCTGTGGCTACCGTCTAGGCGACCTGTGCAGCGTTTCGCTGAGTGCTACACCATATTGAGAGCATCAACAAAGTGTTCCCGCCGATCACATTTCCTGACTTGTTCTGATTCTTTGTATCCAGCTGATAAGCTGATCCAGAACATCCAGGATGTGCTTTTCTCGCTCCAATGAGATGGAAAGAACATAATGTTTTGCTGGATTCCCGGACACGTGGGAATCAGAGGAAATGAGCAAGCAGACGTTTCTGCAAATACGGCATGTTTCAAGAATCGCATGGATTTCTTCACGATTACAAAACGAGATCTCCTAAATTCCATCAAGATAAGGATTCTGGGCGAATGGAACAATGAGTGGTTATCTGTTGAAGGGAATAAGCTTCGACTTATCAAATTCTCTGTTAAGTCATGGAGCACTTCCTGTAGGCCTGCCCGGTGCGACGAGGTCCTGCTGAGCCGCCTGCGCATATGACATTATCCTCTCACTCATCGGCATCTCTTACTACTTGATTATGAACCCGTTTGTGAAGAGTGTATTTCTTCTCTGACAGTGCATCTCCTACTAACTGATTGCAGAAGATACTCGAGTATACGGAGACAAATTGGTCTGGCTGCAGATTTGCCAACAATTCTCTGAAATGAAATGGTTAATGTTAATAAACAATTGAATTTTATGCTTAGACCGGGGCTCCTCTCACAAGTTCTCAGGTGGGTTTAAATTTGCAATTTTCCCCCTCTTTCCTGTCTTCTTTCCTTTCATCCGTCGTTTCTGTAATTAGAAAATATAATTTTTAGTATTTTTTTCCCTCTTTTTGTATAATATAATGTATTGGGCAACTGTTTTCTTTTCTTTCATGTTTGTTTTTAGATATTTGTTGAATTCATGTGGGTTTTTTTAAGTGGGTATTGTCGAGATATTCGGCAAGTTCCACGTACGGGGAAGGGTCACTACGGTGCGAAACTATGGTGTCTCTATGGTGCGAAATTGCATTTTTTCTTACCTGCATGGGCTCTAATGACCTTGCTGTTGACGAGCCCTTAATTCTCCACAAAAAAAACAACAACAAAATGAACCGGCATTCGTTTATCGCAGAGCTCACCTGAGAGCTCTCTCCATTTTATCCATTCAGTGTTTATACGATGGGTAACGTCTGCGTGTATTGTCCCATAATTACAGTTGATTGATCCGAGGTATTTGAAATGGTATACTTGTTTAAGTGGAGTGTTTTGAAGATAGGGAGTTCTTCTATTATTGGTGCCGCTGAAATTGCAATGCATATTCTCGGTCTTCTCTGTACATACTCGTAATCCGGCTCCTTCGAGTGCCCCTCTCCATTCTTCTAGCGTCTGCTGCAAATCATTGGAGTCTTCACTAATGAGGACGATGTTATCAGCGTATAGAATGTCCAATGGTGGAGGGCGTTGTAGTTCTGCCGTAAGGTGGTTCATTACGAGATTGAAAAGCAGAGGGCTCAGTGCTGAACCCTGATGAACTCCCACATCAAACTCATCACCTGCTCCAGCTGAGCTTCCTACTTTTGTTGTAACATTATGATACATATCCTTTATCAGATTTATATAGTACTCTGGTACTCCTTGTGCCCTTAGAGCATGCCAGACAAGATTTCTTGGAACGTTTTTTTGAGGTCGATGAATGCAATGTTAAGGTCGGTTTTGGTCTCTTTATGTTTCTCCATCAATATTCTGATTGAATGCACAGCATCAATTGTTGGTCCACCTGCCACGAAACCACACTGATTTTCAGTCACGGTGGTAAGTTGGAGCAATCTTCTGTTGATGACATGTTCCCATATCTTGAACGTGTGTGATATTAGTTTTCGCATAGTCTAATATCACCCTTGTTCTTGGGATCAGGTAACTTTTCCTCCATTCATCGGGCATGCCGTCAATCAGAATTGCATTGAAGAGTTGCGTGAGGGACATAACACGGGTGCCTTGCAATTTCTTCCACAGTTCAGATGGGATATCATCGGATCCGAGGGCTTTGTTTTTAGCCATGCCTTTAATTTCCAGATGGACTTCTATGGTTGATATGCATGGTATTGGCAGGTATATAGAGCAGGTCTTTACTTGGAAATGTTTTATTAAGCAGCTTGCTGTAGTAATCTTTCCACCGTTCTTTGATATTCACGTTTGTTGTAAGCAGTGTGCCTTGTTCTTTTTGTTGTTCTTTGTGGATTTTATATCCATGCTGTTTCTTAGTCTCTTCTTTGCTATTTTGTTTATGAGTCTCTATGTCATCTGAGACATTTTCCAGCTTAGCGTAGAAATCGTCGTCTGACATGGCCTTCGCTTGGGCTACAGCTCGTTTTGCGTTCTTCTTCGCGTGTTTATATGCTGTCTGGTTATCTTCGGGTTTCGTCTCTTGCCATTTCTTAAAGAGGGCTTACTTTGTTTCCAATTATTCTTTATACCTTCGTGCCAACATCTGGCGTCTTTAAATTGTACATCAACTAATGATCTTAATTCTTGTATATCAGCTAATAATCAGATTTATATGTACATCTCTAATTTGTTATTCTTCCCTTTTATTTTCATTTATTAGTTTGCAAGTTATTTTTGGTATACGTATTTTGTTTTTTAATGAATCATTTTTTCCTACGCGGTTCTCCAGAATCAAAAGGTAGTTATCATTTTTTTCAGTTCATCTCCGCTATTGGAAACTTGTTTAGGGGTTCGTACCAGAGTGGAAATATTATTTAGATATTCATTGTTTGTGACAAAAACAAGAGATAAAACAATATCTTTCTATTCTGTTCATTACAATTTATCCTAAAAATACTATTTTCATATCGGTTACTTTAAGAGAATGTAAAAATATAACTCACAAACAGCAAGGAAGGTGTAAGAAGTACACCCCTGCGTAAGACAATGACGAAGGGAGAGATTGTAAGGGAAGCTAAGAAGAAAAGATGGTAAGTAGGATAGGCATGAGACCTAATAAGTATCTCACATCACCATCACAATGAAGAAGAAATGGTTTGCATGTGTCTGTAGAATTTATTTCTGGACAGCCACGAATTTTCTCATGAATTATACTGATTTAATCGGTTGGAGGATCCTTGGAGAACAAGAATGTTATTAACAAACCTTGATGAGACGCGAATTCTACGGCCAAGAATAAAAATGAACTGTCCATGTTGACGGTACACTTCCTTCAAGAAGGAGAACTTGAGTGAGATTCTGATTAAGATGTACATATTTAGGAAGTTTTAGGGCGTAGTCAGAAGTCAAAAGAAATGGACACCTGGAGAAAGCAGGACAGAACGACAAGTGACTCTACTGTAATTAGTTAAAAAGACATTAAACACAGAGCATGGACATTAAATTTGTAGGAGATAACTAAAGAAAATAAAAATACATTATTAATGGAAGAAAGGAATGTTTACTGGTAAAGAAAGAAAATTAAATATTTTTCAAAAAATATTCGTTTTATACGAATACGAGTACAATGTTCACCACGGAAGGGTTCTAATGACCTAGACGTAGGTGAACCTTAAATTAAATCCAATAAAAAATTAAAAATGTTAATCCACCGCGTATCTACATTCATTTGAACAGGAATTTATCTACTATCTACAGGACATACACAATGAAATGTACGTTTAATTTTTTTCTCCTTCTTGAGTAAAACACAACGTAATATAGTAAGTATTTTGTAAAAAATATATCACATCTAAATTAGTAAATAAAATATTGAAGGCGTAAAAATTTCAATCGCGAGTTTTTGAGGAATCATAGATACCGAAAACAATTCTTTTTGTCTACGAGCAGCGACTATACCGAAAATGTTCAGAAATCACATTTCTCCACAAATCATCAATTACAAATTGGATTTTTGAAAACCTTTTTGGTGAGCTTTCACAATACAAATACAAAACGCTATCGAAACATCAGTTCCTATCTTCTTTAGATTTTTTTCCGTGTTGATGAAGACTTCAGTCTGTGTGGACCTCGTACTAAAAGTGTCAACCATTTTTACCCATTTCCAAATTTTATAATGCAAATTAGTTAGTTGTTAGTGATTTATCAACATTTTCACATTAAAATCTGAAGGTTACACCTCCATCTTAGAACGCTATTTGCTTAATTTCTATAAACAGTCAAATAGTCACTAAATTTCAGCCCCCGCCCCCCGCTATGTGTATATATTTCTATCGTGTTAAATTTGTAATTCTGTAATTGTGTTTCTTGCATTACATTAGTTCTATTTTTTCTAATTTAGTATTCCATTGAATTAATTCTGTATCATGACACTAATAGTCCTATATTAATATAATTACACGGGAATGTATATGTCCAAGTGGCCATGTAAGCCCCGGAGCCTTCGCAAGCTGGAACCAGTCACTCGCCAGTCGCATACTACACCACTACTTCGAATGCAACCGACGGTTCAACACATCGCCATGTATATGGTACCGTACTTAACACTCTTGCTGAAAACATGATCAGCTTCCACACAGTGATTTCTCATCAATCTATGTCACTTAAGAAGATTATTTAGAGTATGAACATATCAGGAAAATCTTTACTAATTACTCATGAGTGTTCGAGCTGCTACGTATGAAATCTAACATTTTACTTTTGGCAACCTCGTATTTAACAGTTTACGCTCACATTTAAGCAAATATGCGACCACTGATATCCAAATCTAGAGCTATTGTGAATTTGGCTAAGAATTCTGCAGTAACTACGTGTTCCTGGTTTTCACCGCCGTCTGACCCTGTGTGACTCCAAACGGTATTAATCAGTCCATACACATCACTGCCTCCTGCATGTAAGCAGCCTGGGACTTAAATGCCTGCTACTATGCTCAGCAAGTGTTCATCCACAAAATGGTTCTACAACCATGTTACTATAGAAATCTAATATGCATTTCACTAACCAGTAGAAATTCCACGAACTGTAAATTTGATACAACTTCAACTATGTTGTATGATCATATTTTATGATTAGTTTGATCTATTTTATTGACAACTTCAACAACATGTCATATGTAAATGTTTGATTACACTCTCTTTGAATTTAATTTGTATACACATACATTGAATATTTTCTTCAGTTCTCAAATGTATGTTGTACAGTATCACCTGACGACGACGTAAATCCACGTCAAAACGTCGTGAGTTCTTAAAAAAAATACAAAAATATTATTTGCCCCAAAAAAGGTCGTTTTAACTATTTATTTAATTAGATTACATAATGGGCGTTAATAGTAGTAGAACTATGTTGTACAGGCGTAATGCACTTTCTATGTTGAAGATAAATTTATGTTAGTTTTAAGGATTAGGTATAATTTTGTATAATGTTTAGTATAAAGTATTAGGCTTAGATTTTCTTATTGTAATGTTTTCCTAGATTTAAATAATCATGATACCCAATTACTTCAAGTAAAAATGACGAAAAGAAAAATTATGTTTATCCCCTTCAAATCATAATTTCGGGAAAATCCATTCTTAGTGAATCTCTTCAATTAAAAAGCAAGTTGAATAACCCGTAAAATTTGGAAGTTCATTTTTCTAAGCCGTTGTTTTCTTTGTGTTGATGAATAATTGAGCGAGGGAGTCATTTGACTCATTCAGCGATCCTTTGTTAACCCAAGCCGATCATACCACTAGCCTATCGCGTAGGGTTGTGATGACGAAAGTGTTGTCAATCCTTAATGTCCCAATAATAATAAATTAATTATACAGAGATTATACAAATCCTCAATACAGAAATTTTTACCACCGCAATTGAGCCTGGTATACTCCACCACAATGAGTACAGTGCTGCTTCTACACTTGTCTATTTATCAAGATAGCTGAAAATATCGCAGAGGTAATGTATAATCTTCACTGAAGTTTCAGTTCAACGCAGGAATGAAGATGAAAAATCTTCCCAAATGGCAGATAAGAATTCGAAATCGCATCAGTGCACCGAGAATAAAAATTGGGAGACTTACACAATTTCATTAAAGTGTGCGAACAAAAAAAACTACAAAGAAAGTGAGAGAAATTATCAAACCATTTGTATTGGAACAAGTGAAACCAAACAGTTTGGTAGAAATTCTCAACAGCCACGTACAATGGCTAGCAGTGTATTCTGGACGACTCAGAACATACAAAACCTCTATGGCTCGCAAGAAATAAATCAGAATTCCAAGATCATAAACAGAAATCCAAAAAGCAATTAAGACAGCAAGATTGCTTAGAGAAAAGATATACTGTTCAAATCTGAACAAATAGTCACTGACTGCTGGTCTGCTATCGTAATAAAATTGAAGTTAATGGAGATTTTTAAAAGGTCGCGGCCCTCCGCTGGGACGCCAAATGTAACAAAATTAAAATTATAAAACTTTATTTAAAATTCACGGTCTTACTCAATGGTGCCCACTTCAACATAATAATAGTATAGATACACATTAGGTACCAATAGGTACTGAAATAAACACATTAAAATGAAGGTAGGATAGATATGTTACTTACCTTAATTAATTCACTGATGATAATTAAGAATTTAATTGGATTTTGATTTAATAGAAGAAATTTAAACAGGATTTCTAACTAATAAAGAAAAACAGGATTTCCTAACAAGGTTGCAGATTCGGCCATTACTTTGCCGTGAAACACACATTAATTCTTCAAAAAGAAAACACGCATTTTTTTAAGATAATTGGTATAATTAAACCCTTTGTTATAAGTAATACATCATAATATCTCTTCTCACGCCCAAACAAAAACACATAAATTTACCATAACACATTTCCCCAATAACGCATCATCCAATTTTACAAATAATAAATCAATGATTATCTGAACAAATGTCATTTAATTACATGATTATGATTATCGAAAATTTACTTATAACAACTTTAAGAACATAATTGGACATGTTACGTTCCCACTTCCCTGAACGTAAGAAAATAAAAATAATAATTAACCCCATCAGTTCTAATTAAGAACTCAATCTTATGATTTATTTAATAAATGATGTAATCAATAGGCTACTCGCTTGGCAATTGATGCGTAACTCATCAATAATTAAGTGAGATAGATCAGGGAACATCCGGGTAAGTCTAACTTTGGATCAGTGCCCTACTTAGTAGAAGGAATCATGGCGGTGTTAAACAGCTTGACAAAATAAATATGTATTAATGTTAAAATAAAATAGGATCAAGTATATCACAAAAGGCTTATACACCATTTTAAGCGTGAAATGCTTTCCCCTCTAATTAATCGTTAAAAAATAATTAAATTGAACAATAATAGTAGTATTAATAAATGCTTATTGCAATGAAAGTTGGTTACACTTGAAAAGTGTAATAAATACATGAATGTAACATAAAGTGAAATACAAGAAGAAAGTTTATAACGAGGCGGACGTGCTGAAGGCACGTCCGTCCTGGAGAGAATCCAAACTTAATTTACCTTAGCTCTCTACTCCGCTGACGGCGCTGGGTTGTCGTTTTTCTTATCACAATTTCTCTGTGCGCCTGGATGGTTATGAACCAATCCAGTTTACTTTATACATGGGACGAATAGTTTTTCAAATCCCATTGGCGGTTATAAACGTGTGCAAACTGTCCAACTCACATCCTATGGAATAGTTTCCAGGGCGCCCTCTCTTCGGGGTCGATTCGTGGTTTCCCGTTTACCAGTTCTATGTGTTATATTGTTATATATAGCAATGACATATCCTAACTCGCAGTTTGCCACCAAACCCTAATTACTCATAACCATGACTATGATTTTCTTATAGAACTGAGTAATTATAGTAATCATAACTATGACATACATAGCGAATTGAGTAAGTTAAATTGATTAAATGTAAAATAATAAATCAATAAAATGATAGGCAGATTGAACTGGGACCGTAACATTATTCCTAGCTGAAGAGTATCACATTTATTACTCCGTTAACTTAGTTATTTTTCATTTCTTCAATCGCACGTAGATTATTAATGAGTTATGTTGCTTGTTCCTAAAAAATATTTATTTTATGTGATTGTACATTTCACGTCAGCACAATATGAAACGAACACCAAGATCCAACACTTAAATACTACACCTAACCTCAAAGTGGCACCGTCATGGGATGTCAGTTGTTGCAAGAATAGTGATGAAGCTCACCTACCAATGGTATGCGGGAATGAATGAACGCCAGCATTCAGACGGAGTTCATTGATGCTTGCTCCATGCACCCATCAGTCTTAGATGTCGCGCCAATGTCGATTTCCCGAATCATCTCCCAAAGCATCTAATGAGTTACCGAGCATTGTCCATACGATCATTAATTGATCAGTTCTCGAATCGTAACTCTCAATTACGTAACAGTACACTCAAAGGAACAATCTCCCACAAGCAGTTAGGCAGATCATTCAGCAGTCACTGATCACTAAGCTCTAACTCCATCACTATGGTTTCTCATTGGTCTTTAAGCTCTCTCGCTAAGCTCTAAATATTTCTAACCTGTTACCAAGCCAACACGTTCTTGTATAACGTTTCGTTTACTCTCTACTCCTTCTGCACGACGAGATAGGCATGCCTTTGACATGTCATCATTTTTTGGACAATCAATGCTTGTTATAAGGCCTCACATCATTTCAAATTATATTTTCTAATTGGTCCGCTATTTTTACCAATCTCTTTTGACCAATCTCGTTCCTGGTTTCCCGTCTTGTGATGGCTGGATCACAAGTACACTCGCCCCTGTCACTATTGATATCTGTTTAGTGTTTTCATCAGCCCCCACCCTCAGCTAAGCGTCACGAGGTCGAATGTTTCTGGCTTTCTATCTTCGTAGTATGCCACAAGACTCCAGCTATATCTTCCTTTACTTCCATACGCCTGACATTTCTCACGATCGCCGAACGCTGTCAATTTTTCTATGGTCCTCTATTTCCTAAAAACAGGCTAACGCACCTATCCTTCTTTTGTCTAGATTTAAACTAACCAGATTTTTCCTTTTCCCTTCTCTCAGTTGACCCAAATCTAAAGGACCCTCGTTTTCCTCCAAGACGCAATTATCTTTCAAAATAGCACAATTAATTTAATGATTTTGGTGTTGGTTCAAAAACATTTAAAAATTTAATGAATTATTTAAATAAAATCAATATATGTGACACAATGTGGGAGCAACCAGCACAACACAACAATGTGGGAGCAACCAGCACTCTTTTATTTGATGAAAGATTAAGGTTGTGAACTCTTGAATGGATGCCACATCTATGTTTAAATGCAGAAGATGTACAACAAGTTATAAATTAACTGCTAACTGGAAGGCACCAGGTCCTGATCACATCCAAAATAATTGGTTTAAAAATTCACGAGTATAGATCAAAGTCTTGCAGAATAATATAAGAACATTTATGATTTATTGCTGAAGGCAAACCATTTCAATTACCTTAAGTTATTACGGATGATATTGCCAAATATCGCCCAATCGCATGTCAAACTACAGTATAAGTAATAGATGGCTATCACAGCTGACAAGATCTTCGCACATCTAGAGAAAAATAAAAATTATGACAAAAGAACAAAAAGGACGCTACAAGTCATCAGAGGGATGCACGGATCAACTTATAATAGATACAATCATAGTGTCACCAGCAATTACAAAGAAGCGAAACATCAGCATGTCTTATATTGATTACTAAAACGCTTTTGACTTTATACCACTCATATGCAGGATATTTTAAGCATGTATAAAATAGACCCAAATGTGTCGAATTTCCTTTGCCATGGTTACGAAATGGAAGACTGTTCTACAAAAACAAAGAATAACAACACAATCAACATTTGCAATACCATTATTAACCTATTCCTTCGGTCTAATAAAATGGTCAAATACAGATTTAGAAGAAATATCACGGTAAATCACAAACCAACTAACAGACAATCTCATGAAACATCCCAAAGCAAGAATAGAAAGGATCACCCTTCCCACATCGTATGGATTAGGGTAAATTGAAATAGCAACAAACAAATTAATAGCCTGAAGCAGTGTCCCTATGATAAACTTAATATGTTTGAGTTATCTGTAAAGCTGATATGAATGTAACACCTTTACATTTATCCGATTCCAGCTATACCCTTTAGTGTAAAACCGTACATGATCAAAAAACAGACGAGATCAAATCGCTGCAAGGGACTGTACACTGAAATTAGCAAAAATAGGAGAAATAATTTGTTAATATTAGGAACTTGGTTTAGATGTAAAATGTAGTATTGATTACTAAATCTCCCCAAAAATTTTCTGAGCCACGCATCCCTAAAAGTCACCCCTAATGTGCAGTTTTCGCGGTTTCTACCGTTTTAAAGTCAAACGATCAGGTTTTCGAGAAATATCTTAATATAAAACATTTAAGTTTAAATTTTACAAGGTATGTGGATAAGAGGAGTTTCTCACTACTCCAACCACAAGGAAAGACAGAAAGTCGTGAACGAGATTAATATTAATGATAATAATAATAATACCTACAGCGCATTCCGACATTATTTCTCCCCGGAATAATCGTACTGTACTTTCCATTCCCTGTCAACATATATCCCTCCCAACTTCCTTTCCTTCAAGTTGTAGTGAAATAGAAGAACACATTTCACGGTATGACCCTCGACGCATGTAATTCAAGATACGGAATAAGTATATTAAACAAACGACGCCAGAAAGAAAGACGAATGCATTCTCTCTATCGGTTAACGAATACGGCCCAGTAGAGCGGGAACCTTCACTGAAACCTTTTTGTGACCGGCCGTCTTCTTCCCTATGCAATTCGTATTATAAGATTGTACTAACGATATTTGTTAGTCAAATCCCTGTAAAGTATAGTTGCTGTTTTTATTTGTTTTCTAGCACAGTATCATGAAGTATAGTGATGAAAAGAACGTTGATTAACTTGTGTCTGTGATTGTATAATATTAACAATGTGTAGAAACTCAGTTGATTCGTTTGACATACTCTGTCAAATTTATTATGAATTGTTTGAACAAAAGACGACGGTACGCACAAAGGAATAGGTTTCCATGGCTCCCTGAGGCAAGCATTGAGACTGCCAATCCTGTGTGAATGACCACATATGTACGTTTAAATGTGTGTATCAGTATTAACGAATTAATGTAATACGTTCTTATTAAAACATTATCATGGCAATACACTTCGCATCGGTTCACAAGCAATACGAACTCGTTTTATTCTGCATTTTTGAGGTCACTTATACATTTGTTCTCTCACAGGCGGAAAACGTTTGCAAAACAATTCAAAAGAAAATATCAGCAAATGATTTATTAAGTAATAAATGTGATATTGTACAACTATTTTGTGAAGGCAACATACAAAATATTTTTTAAAAGTGAAAAAGTGCCAATATCTTTTTGAGGAAGGAGAATCAACCGTGATGTGAATACTCTACACCTGAAAGTAGCTTAATTTATATTGAGACTAAATTTTATTCACTTCATTGTACGTACCTTGACGAATATACTCCTTAACCAATCCAGTCCAGTGATGTTGGAAAGCAGAAAATGTTGCATGCAGTCGACACTCCCCGGACTCCCTGAGCTCCCATTTCTAGTCGTAAACAAACATATGTAGCAATCTTTCAGCAGTTGTAACGCAGACTGAATCGGGAGAGAGAGAGAGAGGGAGAGAGAACGAGCGGAATTCGCTGTTCATGTATTTCAGTACGCCTCGATGGCTCCGCGAGTGGAATAAATTAGCGTACTCTGAATTAACAATAGTGTCGAGGGAACCAATGGAAATTATTTCTGAAAATTAAAAAATGACTTTTATTGAAAATAGAATTGCAACAACACTCTAAACTACAACGAATGTTTGCTGAATGAAAAAGTGTAGACAATATGTTTCAGCGATAGTTCCATGTAATTTCTGTATGATAATGGTTTTTATTACAGCAGAACCCCTCTTAACCAGTCTGGTCGGGACAAAGACCTTGGTCGGTTACCTGTTAGGTCGGTTAATCCGAGGATCCCGTTATTTTCACTCTACAAGAGTCTCAGACTTCATAAGGTTTTCATGAATAAACAAGCAAATGAGACGTCCTTGCAACTCACTTTATAGTACAGTATTTTGATACAGACATAAACAAATGCGAAAAAACTGATTCATACAAAAAATACACATAGGTATGAACATGTTGGTCCATAGATAAAGAGACTCTGAAGCAAGAGGGGAATCAAACAGGGAAATTCCCTCCCCCTCCCCCTTCTTCCCACCACCTCACAAACACGTTGCCCAACTAACGTCGCGTCACCCCGAATTACTTTACAGGAAATGCCCTCAAGCAATGTACGAATCACTACCTGCCTGCTACTATACACTGAAGGAGAGAGAGAAAAAAGTTCCACAGGATAGATCAGTTAATCTGAGGATTGGTTGAGGGGGGTTCTACTGTACTACTTAATTACTTGTTAATTTAAAATACTTCAAAACATTAAAAATAACAGCTCACCTCTTTCAAACGTAAATATTTGAGATTTAAATAGTATATTTAGTTTTGCATTTCGTAAATATTAAGAGTGTGTTTACAAAGCAAAACTAATAATATCGGATAGACATATTTAAGTGGTTTACGACGTAAATAAATAATGAGTAAATATTTTATTTATTTCTCTAAATTAGTTGTAGAAAGTATCTGTAATTTTACTTAATTGTATTGCATGAACTACATCCTTCACAAATCACTCCTAATTATTTTCTGCTACGCATTAGCACCAAATAAAAGAGTGAGCTGAGACTCATCTAACGAAAAAAACAACTACAAAATCCCTCAGATGAGTTAAGCTTTCAGTCTCATTTAATAACTGCACCAATTAAGTTTCTTATCCAGTGTGTCCCATCTTCATTGAAAGAGTAATCTCTGAGTCTCATTACGAGTTTCTCATAACCATAATTTATATAATTTAAACAATACACACCATTTTATGAGTATCATTCGTGTCTCGACACAAGTATAGCATGTAATATGTCAGTCAAAATAAATACTTTGAAAGCATTGAGATGAGTTTCAAAAGGCGTGTGTTTAATTTAATTCTCCTGTTAAATTCGTGTAAGCTTTGGAGCTATATTGAGAAATTTGAATAGCATACGCATTTGTAAAAACGCTTTGCCAACTAATCAATAAATCTACCTTTGAAGTATAGTGACAGATGAAAACAATATTATCCTTTTCTAACGAATAAGTATCTACATGAGATTTGACGAGATGAGTCTTTCATATGAATATTTTTAATAATCCTTTATAAATACCCCAAAACTAATCAGTATTTATAAAAAAATGTCAATTAATTAGTAGCGTTTGAATTTTCTGTTTACAAGCGTCATTTTTACTAAAAATATAAAATAGAGTTCGTTTGTATTACGTGTTAACGAGTATATAGTTTCAAGTATCCATGACAACTTTTCGCAAAATCGACGATCCGTTGAGAGAGATTTCGCGTACAGCCTTCATAATTATTTTTCTATATGTTTCTTTTATGAAATCTATAAGTTTGCCACTTTTCCTTGAATTAAAATTGTATGTTATCAACACATAATCCATTCTATAAAAATCTTCCTCACTTCTTATTTTAGATTATTTTGAGATTCAGAGAACACGACAAGAATACAATGAAGTCTCTCGGATAGGATACCGGAAATAATTCATTAAAGTTCTAGAAATTACAAGCAATTTTAAACTGGTCATCGATGGGACCTCATAGGAATAGTTGCTGTCTAGAAAGTATGGGTATCAAGGAAACAAAAGAGTAGAAGCAGATAAAATGAATTTTAAAGAACTGGTAGAAAATTTAAAAGAAAATATCTTAAAAATACTGAACTGAATATCTAATACTTCCAATATCAAAGTCGAAACATTTTCTTTGTTCAGTAACAACAGCAACAACATTTCACATATTTAATAAATGTTGAGGAAACTCTTGCAAATTAGAGATACACTAATACAAAAATGTGAACATACAAAAATATTAGATAGAAAACATTATTAAAACATAACGTTAAGGTGTTAAGAGTGCAAGAAGACATGCAAAAGTACGTTCTTACAGTGAAACTACTATTAAGAATTCCAATAGGAGTTACATCTTATAATATAGGTTAAAATCATTGATATTGTTTGCTCTTTTCTTCATTTCAATGTACTGGATCATAACTGAAGTTAAATCAAGAATTGTATCCCATTATTATAGTGAAATGAACATGCTAATGCGAAGAAAAAGTATCTAAATAAATGTCAATTGTAGGCTTGATGTAGAAATTTAACTCATAAAATTTGTCTATGAACAATTAAATTTCTTCCAGACATAAATGGGAGCTCATTCCCCAGAAATCCCAAATGGAGAACTGAGTTATTAATTACAGGTTATATTAAAACATTTTTTAAATTCATATTAATTCCAGGAGATATTTTAACCGATACCAGTATAAAACGAGGGATTTTTAATTCGTAAAATATGGTTATCCTGTATTTACGTCGATAGGGTTTTCAAAACAGAGCAGTGCAAAATAAAGCGACATTACTGTCTTCTATAAATTAGAACGTTTTAAAGTTAATGACAAATAGAAATTAATACACATAAAAATCACTCAATTTTTCTTTCTATTTCTCATTAACTTCAAAGCTTTTTAGTTGAGTCCCCGCGGTTTTGCTCACGTGATTTTGTAATATAACTGCAACTTTATTCCTACTCACATTCACATTGATATCCAGTAAGAATATTATCTATTAATGTTTGAGGTTTGATAGTATTGCTGTATATCCTCAGTGTCTTAATTTCAATGATGTAATTCTTCGCTCTTCCCAACCCCCGTCTCTAGGGGTGTCGTGCACCTCCTATGGTCTGAAGGGAACATAATGACACAGGAAATACGATTAGTCATCTCAGAATACACAAACCCATTGACTTGACCCTATTATCGGTCGTCTCGCCCTTCCCGCCCCCTGATCAAAGGATTCCGTGCCTCTAGGGCATTGGTAGTTTAAATGTAACGACATTGGTAGTTTAAACATAACATCGACCCTAAAACTATGAATCCGATATAATGATTCATTTTTTCATTTCAAAATTAGTTTTTAATTATATTTATCCATAAACCCGTTTCCACCCCCAACCCCCGCCCAAGAGGTGCTTCAGTTGTCTTTCTTCCGAGTGGGCTGAATTTAGACTTGCACGATATCGGGATTTCACGATCAACTCAGCGACGCCGAAAATGATGGACTTGTGTCTGGTATGTGTCATGTTTGATAATTTGTGATAATTTGTTCATGGTATCCCTTTCCCTAGGGATACTGGGTTTTAAACGGGTCTGTGTGGACTTTGACGTCTTCGAGAAAGTCCCTACTAATTTCAGTGGCCCTATAAACTAAGACCTCAACTAATATCGGTCACTTTCGATTGTTTTTACACTCCTTTTCACACCCAACCCAAAGGGTGTTTATTCTTTATAGGTGGTGATTGTGTTCTTATGTGGAATGAGGGTGTCACTTCTCTTCAGCTGTCCCAAATATGATTTATTCAACACAAATATCGGTCATTTTGTGTTATTTAAATTAAATAAAGTGTCACTTTATTACAATTATTTACAACAATAGTACGTACAACAGTAGTAAACTCAACTCATTTAAACATTAGGAAATCTTTACATTATAAATTTACCTAATAATAATTATAGTACCAGAAAAACGATAACAATAAAATCCGTACTCCCGACTGAGTCAATATACTAATCATTTTTCATTTAGGTTGTTGTTCAAAGATGCGCAAATAAAATAATATGTGTCTGTCTCCAATATGGGGAGGTGGGCGCCCATCTGCATATCTTGCTCTCTACAGATTTTCAAGTACATCCTTGAGCGTACAAATTTCTCGACTATAAAGTGTCTCAAAATTTTATTTGGTCGATAGTAGATCGCAATTCGCGATTCTTTGAACTCCCTTCTTTAGTAAAATATATAAATAATATCAACAAATTCCAATAGATTACGACCTAAAGAACAATTTAAAAATTAGATATTGTCATCAATTCTTAATGGCGATATGACACGTCAATTTATGGAACAACTTCTTACTGGTTTTCTCAGGACACTACCGTTACCCCTCCCTTCATTTCACCACAGCATTTATTCATCATTCACCTTATTCTCAAATCGCCCTTGTCATCCCGTTATAAGGAGATCGTGTGATGACACCCGGTGGACGTGGACAAAGACCAAGGCTTCTCCTCGCGGCGCCCTCTGTGCAGTCTACATTTGTTCCAAGCACTTGAAAACAGAAGCAATTCTGACAAGAATTCGTCCATTCATGTCATCATTTAATAATATAATTACGACAGACCTTAGCAGCACAATTAAACAGTTCGAACCTACTAGAACTAGTTTTCGGAAGTTCAATGATCCACGTAAAAAATTTAAAGAATAAATATAAACCATTAAAACTCAAGTATCGTCTAATATATATTGTGGCAGAACGAATATTTCGCTTTAAATAATTTTGCATATAATTACAGCATTTACGAATTTAATAAAAAATACACCTCGGCTAGCTCTCCTCAGGGGTCCACAATAAATTTAACGGGGTTCGATTTATATCCAAAGGAAAGGGGCCATACAATGGTTCCAATCAAGGAAAACACCAAACAAATAAATCCATTTATGAAAGTACATTTATTCCTTCAAAATCTTCCCTTGGTTACACATCCCCCCA
>NNCF01127868.1:45595-90000 GCA_002313205.1 Laupala kohalensis
TATATATATACTTTCTGTTTAAAACAAAAAATTAGTTCAAGTTTTAATTTTTAATTTTAGTATTTACTAAATCATTTTACCACTTTTTTCGCGTCGTACCTGATAATACATAAAGAAAAAGTAATTTATAATAAATGTGTTACAAGTACTAACATTAATAGATAATTTATTTTTGTAACTTATCACTACAATCAATCTCGCGATCTTTTGGTACACCCCTTATGGAATTGCAAAGGCAATATTACTTAATGAGAAAATTATGAATTCCTTCTGTAAAAATAGCATACGGTCTCTTTGACACCTTTTCACTCAATTTATGGGTCCGGGAGGTCGCTTACGCCAGACACGTCGAGAAATGACTATTATGACTTGGTATTATTGGTATTATTGTGGTTTTCCTAGATATTAGATTAAAAAAATTATGGTACATTTTATCAGTCCTACCATAAAATATAAGTTGAATGGTTTTACTTCATATGGTTTCCCATATTAATTGGAAAACTGTAGAGACCATAACTATTTTAGTCTTCGAGACAATTATCTTAGGTAACTCGAAATGATGGAAGCGACGTTGTCCTGAGTGACTGACTGACACAGTCATTCATAAACGCAAAGAAAAAACTATTATATATTTTCTGGGGTAACTACTACAGATAGATACGTGAACTTTTGACAAAACATTTTTATAATCAACTTTTTTTCTTGAGGGTTAAGATCACACGAAAAAGATTTTCCGAAATTTCAATTTTAAAGGGGTAAAATAGGGCGAGATGTGGTTTTTCGACTGATTGCTTTTTTCACTGTATCTTACCCACTGATGTGGATTTGTAGGTAAATGTTGTTAATTGAAATATCTAAAAACATAATTTTGAGTTTAACTATACTTAATTTTGCAATGGTTTCTGAAAAATTTGTTATGTGTTTTTTATTGGAAATGAACTACCGTTACCCCTCCCTTCATTTCACCATGGAGAGTGGAGAGTGAGAGAGAGAAATATTTGAAAATGTAACTTGAAATTTTGACGAGTTGCTGCTTATGTATTGTGGAGGATGTATTATGTATTAGTTAAGGATATTTAGAAATTCTGATTTAAAGTAAATATTACGTACGGTATTTCATAATTACAGTTTTTGTGATTAAACGTGCAGTTTCTGTCAACACTGAATTATAACGAAGGGTGAACCGTATTACACCAACAAATACTCCCATGCTATACCGGGCAGCGTCAGCTAGTCAAATATACAAACAAAATATTACTTGTATGTATTAGTGGGAGAGGTAAAATGTAAGCTAGCATGTGGTGATTCACTGGTGTGTGATCGTGTTCCAGATGAGGAGGCGTTTGACGATGACTTGTATCCTGGAGGCTCCATGTCCCCTGGGTGGAGACCTGGAGGGCATAGTGCGGCGGCAGCCAAAGGACGAGCCGCGCACCGTAGTGACCTTGGCTTGGTGTCCTCTCTTTGGTTGCTAACCTGGACGTTGGGTTGGACGTTCGCTATGCGTCGCCTAGTCTGTTGGACGGTCGCCAATGGATGTGTCGCTAGCTGATGGGAGCATACCATGGGTCCTGCACCGCACGGTTCAGCTGCAGCGTTTCATAGCAACGGAGTGCTCTTGAAGGCGGCGGCGGCGGCGGCGACTGCAACGGTGCATGGCGCTTTATTTGCACTCACTGCTACCACCCAACGTCCACGTCCACGCTGAAGGGGTGGCAGTGCTGGAGAACGAGCTTTGTCGAGCGAAGGATCTGTAGAGTTTGCTTGCTATGTAGGGTGACTAGGTGTTAGATTCTTTTCTATCTCCTCGTGAGGCAAGAGCCTTACAACTACCTCTTTCGTAGAAATGTCTGTATGGAGAACCGTGTTTGAACAAAGTTCTTGATTATTGTTAGATATACGAAGCAACAGATTAACTGTGATGTTAGAACCATTTAGAATTTTTGACTTATCAGTTTACCGAA
This sequence comes from Laupala kohalensis, assembly GCA_002313205.1. NCBI lineage: Eukaryota > Metazoa > Arthropoda > Insecta > Orthoptera > Trigonidiidae > Laupala > Laupala kohalensis. Next base: position 47,560 of record NNCF01127868.1, read on the forward strand.
ATATTTTTTTGCTCATACTTCTACACCCAACTTCCGTTAGTGCTGTGCTGTTTGTTTCCCGTGAGCCATGGGTGCATGTTAGGAAACCTCGACTGCTCGATCTCCGTCATGCAACTCTAGGCGCCATATCTTTGCTACTCTGCTGCGGGATGCTACTGCGTGCGTTGATATGTGCTTCAAAGCTCTACCTGTACTCGCTGTTCTTGACTGACCAGGTGAGAGCATGTATTTATACAAACGTATTAAGGATAATTCCAAGAAATAGCTAAGATAAAATACTTTTTTGTGATGACATTTCATGATATTCTTGTGTGTGAAGTTGAGTGCCAATTCAAGTCTAAAGACTTATGCTGAGGAAGAAGAAAGAAATAAGTATACTAGAGATGTAAATCTTCATTCCTAAAATAGTAGAGCAAACTACAAAAATATAGTGTTAAACTTGAGGTACTTTAAACGCATATCTAAACAAAGAAAAACGTGATGAATATTGACCTTGAATGTTTATATCCGTAAAGTTATTAGAGGAGTATTATAAAATGAGTGTGTGAAATTCTGTCAATAGCTCTTCTAATTTCAAGGGAATATACTAGTTTTGGACGAACGTTCTTTTCATTAAATTTTTGTCAGATATGGTATAATTTAAGTTTTCAGGAATCAATTCTTACTTAACAAGTAAACATTAACTAGAACAAGAAGGACGATGTCCCTCTGAAACGTTTGATATAGGTATAAAATCACGGTCTTCCTGCAAAATGGAATGGTGTGATTCCAACATAATCATAGAATGACTGTTTGAAATCAAATATACCTACAATTAATTAATGCCAATCAGTTAGTATCCAATGTAGTTATTTAGATACAAGATTTGATAATTTGGGATGTCATTATGCATATGTATATTCCCTACAAAATTATATTACTTGCGAGCTATCATTATAAGGTTAACTTAGGAAATTAGCTTGAAGGCGGGGTAACCAATAAAATAGCTTGTACGACGAAAATATTTATACGCCTAAAGTTTTCATACATTCATAAGTTTTGTCAAAATTTATGTATTATAGTTCAGTACAAGTTCTCAAGAATACCGATGATAATTTTAGGCAAATAATGCTGTGAATGAGGGATCTGTTCATTGTAAGGTTTCCTGTACTGTATTTGACGTGCCACAGAGCTCTCATAAAGAGGTATTTCCCTAAGAATCAGACTTCTCTTTCTTCCGGAAAGGATGTCCCATATTCTCAGTATCACGACGTGGATCGACTTGTTATTTTACAATGTTTTCAATTATGAACAATCATGTATAACGTATATTATTTACAATAAAATAAGGTCACACTATCGAAGCAAGTCAACAATTATACCTGTAAATAACTAAGTACATTTATAAATCCAATTTTGTGGAGATTTTTTTACAGGTAAGGGTCTCTAATATACTCGCTAATTATGACGTTGCTTAGCTACAAAATTGAATATAATAAGTAAATGATATTTTGCTATTTCTCGCGTTCTCTTGTTATGATTGCTCTGTGTATAGCGTACCTACTTACCTTGCCAAACGTACCAAAAAGTGTACAGGTAAATGTCCGCTTGTCGCTGTTCGTAATCCCTCTTACATTATGTTCCCTCAACATGATTGTTGAGTAAGGTACCATTGGTTATTATATATGTCGCCTAGCAACAACTCTCCTATTATCCTTCCGATGAGCGACAGGTATAGTTTGTCATTGTATATACAGATAAATTTGTATGCAATCATGTATATAATGATGTTAATAGAATATATATTACAATTATGGTGGTAGGATGGTAAGGTATGAGAGGTACGTCTGTTTTATGACGTATTTTGTAGTGCAAATATTATAATATGAAAGTTGCGCAACAAGCTAAGATGTATATTTTTTGCCAGTCACGGGTTGCTTTGTACAAGAAAAATATACTTGACTCTTAGTTATGCGGGATGCAGTTGGTTGATGTCATGGCGTAGTTTTCGTATTATATGTGCTCCTATAGGGGTAGAAAGTGACTCCAAATGGTTTCAAGATCCCAAAAACCCAGAAGATCAGTTAAAATATAACATGTATCCAAACTAGAAAACCTCTTGTCCGAATAAAAGACAATTGGAATTATAACATGTTGTTTTCATTTGATTGCAGTACCCAGTGTGCATATCATTCTATTTGTGTTCAATTATTCTTAGATTCAAAATAAATCCATACTCTATTGTTTTTGCTTATTTCATCCATCATATCACAGGATTTAGAAGTCAAGTGAAGCAAGACCGTCTCGTCTGATTTCAAGATATTGGCTCTATAGTATTCTTTGTAGGTACATACATGCAATTATTTCTGTAGTGATCTGGATCTAATTTTTAGATCTTAGGTGAAATAAGATTTGACACTGAAATATATAACTTTTACACCTTCTAACAAGAAATATCTCAAACTGTGGAGAAAATGGACTTGATTTATTTGGATCCCAAACCCTCCACATGAAACTGAAATTTTGCTAGTTCAAGTTTTTAATGAATAACCTTAAGATGCAAAGACTTGATACAAAAGCCAAGATCTATGAACTCGTTTTAGGGACAATACCACCATGGCTCGCATTTTTCTAGGGCATATATCAAATTCTCTGGAGGGTAGATATATTCTGTCAAATATATTGCAGAATAATAACGTGTTGGATGTCAAGACGAGAGCGAAGAACAATCTACCTTGGAGAGGAGAGGAGTGAAGGCGCACACGAACGTGTCAGCTGGCGCACACACGGCGCCACTGGAGGGAGACATAGAGGGGGCCGCTCGCTCTCCTGCCCGACGCACTCGCCCGACGCGTTCTCCAGAGTTTGTTTCGTGCGCGTATCGAAGCGCCAGAATCAATCTGAGAGCGGCACGTGCTGCAACTGCACATGACGTTATTTCGCAGCAGCCGCTGGAGAGAGCCCTTCCGTATCTCTGGTTTCTACACGACCTGACTTAGCATGCTCCAGCCGCCGCCACCGCCGCGAGGTCCCGGTGCGAGGGCTGGCGGGAAGATGAAGGAGGGGGACGGTTACCTCTCTTCTTCACGTCGTCCGTGTCGCCAGGGTGCAGCCGGGGACTGATATTTATGTGATATGGAAAGCGAGCTCAGAACAGCAAAAGGCCTCGGTGGTGAAGACCTCACAGAGGTTAGGACGCTTTTCAACGGCTGCGTATTTGTTTAGGTGTCATTCGGTGATGAATTAGAAACACCGATACGTTTTATATCAAGGAAGTGGAAAAAGTGTAGATATTAAGAAAATAACAGAAACGTGACTACATGCACATTTTAGGTCTAATAAGAAACATTAGAATAAATTTTATCAGTCTGTGTACGAGGGGTATTATTGGAAAGTGAATGATTAAAGAAGGTTGCCGGTAGCGAAAAGTGACTGCTCATAATCCCGTCTAACCACGTTTAGGTACATTTTATACTTAAAGATAGTACGATGAAACAAAATATGGACGAAGTAATGTGGACGAAGAAAGCAAAAGAAACCTTGTATTAATGTTTAGTAGCATGTGAGGTGACGAGTTTAACATGACAAACAACGGAAGTTCATAGCAACAAAATTAGTGTGACTAGCTGCATAACACAATTAATTATTGGCAGAATCAAATGGAAGTGAATGTAAAATAAAATTGAGAATAAAAAACACTTCTACGAAATAATAACATCTCTCCATAGAAATACTCCACAGATATTTCTCGCTTACTGGTTTGTGTTTGGTCAAAACATTTCTATAACTAATTCCATTCATGCGTATCTTGGAATTGTTAGTATACCACAGAACGTAAAATATACAAATTGTTCGCAAACGAGTCATTACTGCCCATCTGGCAAGTCATTTTTCCTACATCCAAATATCCTGTGATTGTATTATCTAATGATGCATGGTTGTTTAACCCATATCTGGTTACATGGAAGGCAGTGGAAAACGACCTAAATATCAACTCAGAAGATAAGTGTAAGTTATTTGGAAACGTATGAATCAGTTGCATCAGCAAAATCATGTAAGGGTTGTTGTATTTGGAGAGACTGATGGATCTCGGCATATTTGAAGGTCTGCTGAAAGGTCATGCCAGTCTACAATTCCAATGAGTTGGTCGGACTTTGTAATGCAGTACAACGTAGTTTAACTCTTGATGTTTCTGTGGGTACGTCGCTGAGATCTCAGTACAAAAATCTCAGCCAATATCAATGAAAGTTTTGAACTGGAATTGTTTCGAGGAAGTTTTGAGTATAGCTTTATTAGACTATGGGTCAGAGTAAGTAATTATAACACGCATGGTTTTAAATGGTACTGACAATTTTGATTACTCTTGCGTCAAAAATAGACATTTGAAAAAGAAGATCAGCGTAAGTGTAGTTTTCTGAGAAGAAATCATTGCTTCTAGACGGTGGTTGTTTGGATATACTTTGAAATAAGATTAAAAAATGGAAATTTTTTGTTGAAATGTTTTTTTCAAATTCATATACAATTAAACGAACACTTTATTTACCAGAAGTGATTATATTTGTTTAGCTGAAAGAATTTTGGAGGGACATTCTCTTTTGCCCTCAATCCCTTTAATGGAAAAGACACTATTTGAAGTATAATTGAAGGAAAAGAAACGTACAAAGACAAGGCGAGAAAATTTGTGAATATGAACGGATTAACAACAACAGAGAAAGTGTTCGAGATGCAAGAAAAATAAACTCTACATTAAGTGGTATTTTAATTTTCACAAAATTGTTCAAATATATTTACAAAAATATATTTTTAAAGTTATCCGATGAGAATGTTTTAGAATGTTACATGTTTCATCTAAGATTAACGTTTGTAATTGAAACATTGAAATAATTTGATTTGGATTTTGTATTGCATACGTCTTATTTATTTGTCTTTTGATATTTCACCCATCTAATCTTCATTTATAAAGCTAGTGAATTAATTTGAACGTTTCTTAGTATAGAACGTTAATAGGGGATTGATTTGTTTTGCAATCATTGGAAGAACTACACAATTCATGTACCTCACTTGAAATTTCGGAACACGAACACGTAATTTTTTTAATAGTACACTAATTCTACAGGTTACAGAAATAATTTCATAAAAAAAACAATGAGACAAGATGAAAACTAATTTATAAAAATATGACCAAATTTGATAAAACATAAAATTCAGTTATTTTATTTGTTACCTACCATATGTCGTTCACATAAAGACAATAATGAAAAACCGAAAGGTTTTTAACTCAATTTCCACTAATTGTATGAGGTTGTTTTTCTTCTTTTCGCACAAAGTTCATGTTAAGTTCACACAAAGCTACTTTTCGCACAAAGTTCAAACGTAGAAAATCATCTCACGAGTGTAACACAAAAAGAACTATGAACTAACGAACGCCTCATTTGGTTAATAACCAACGACTTCTTCGGAATAAATAGTTAAGCAATTATAACTTGTGTAAAGAAGATTTTGAATAGTGTAAATAAATTGACATTTACCACGGTCTATTGAATCTCATTTTGTTATTATTAAAGAATAACTAGTTATAGTTCATCTAAGGTAGTGTATTTAATGATAATAATCCTGTCATTTTCTCTAATATATATATATTCAATTTGGGTCACAATAAATGCACCATTGATTAAGTCATCTTCAGATCTCTCTGCAACTATAATTGAACCTCCTCACCACCAAACATATCACTACTACCACTTGTTACGACAATGTAGTGTTGAGCCCTGAAGATGACATAATGAAAGTCGGAACGTTGGCGATACGATGAATGATAATTTAGAATTTATTGTGACTGGTTATGAATGGTATATATTGTGACCTAAATTCAAGATATCATATTCTTAATAATAATTCTCTTTAATAAAATATTTCGAATTATCTCAATTTAACTATTACGTCTTTTAATTACCACGTACGAATAAATGAACATACAAACGATTAATATACGATATTAAGAGACATCATAAATTAAAGATTGTCAAATACTCAAATATTTCTCATTTGTGCTGATATACGAAAATGTATGACTCTTTTTCACTAATTAGCTTTATTTCATTTTATTAATTTAATTTCATTTACATTACTTTTGTGAATGTAATGCTAAATATTAAGAGAAATGATGAACTAAAATCAATGTGGTTGTAATGATTAGGTTAGACAGACCAAAATATATTGATTTTAATCAGAACCAGCATATCCGAAAAAGCGATAATTGGAGCATGGGAAATTTTCACTCTGATTAGCAATTGACGAATAAAATTGTTAATACATTTGGTGACAGAGAATTGCCGTGTAGGACTTAATGAAAGCAATTAAAGTATGATGTTTTATGAACCATTAGTAATAATTAAAAAGTAGTTCACTAAAAGGCAGGAATTGCTTCAGATATTTCTTCATGCTAATATCTGTTTTACTCTAAAACACATTTTGAACTAATAAGCAAATGTTGGGTATATATATTAGCTTACTAATGAAACTACTTTCATTAATTTATATCTTGGAATTTAGATTTATCAGAAATGTATGTTACTCTGAGTAGGAAACCTATGTATATCATATATCAGAGGGGTCCCAAATTTGTTCCGCTATACGACTCATTAATGTACCAAAAATTATTTCTTTTAAAGCAATGGAATACAATTTGAATAGAAAAAAACCACCTTCGGTATTTCAGAGCAGAATATAAAGCTTAAAACCGATATGGAAAGAAATGGCGTGTTTTATCCCTAATATGCCTCACTTCCTATCATCGAGTCGAAAATACATATCAAATTGTCAACGATGTATGTGCAGATTCCATGGTTATAAAGAAACGCTTTGTGAGCATCACCCCTGGCGGTCATTGCCTGCACAACGACATCGGAGACTCCTCCCCTCTTCCCCGGAGACGACGAGAGACCCTCGCGAGGGCGTGATTTAGCGAACACCGCAGCAGGAGCATTCCACCCTCCGCGCGCGCGTGGGCGCCCCGAGGCCGCGTCCTCTGCAACATTCATGTGAAATACGCCCGACCGACACCCTCCTCGCGACTCGACTCTGCCACCTCCAGTCCCCCACGCTAGGCCCTCGCTCGCTCGCACGCGCCCCTAATGACGAGCAGAAACAAAAACAGCTGTGCCAAAGCGCCCATAAATATTGGAACACGCAGAGGCGGACCAAACCGCGCGCTTCACCTGAGGCGGCCAACTCGCGAATGGCTGCGAACATAGATAAATCTCCATCTTTTTTACAAATTGGAGGCAGGCACCCACTTCGGAAAGCGGAGGTGTTGGCGAAGGGCGGTGCCGCGAGGCCTCTTTCCTAGGCGTTTTTTTAACATTCGCCAGGGTGATATATTCGAGCGCTGGGTCTCACGGCACGACCGCTAGGCATGCGCGGGCAACCGAGGCAGCCTTGATGGCCCTATCCAGGCGGATGGATTAACTCTGGATAATTGCTGCGGTACGGTGGCATCGACGTGAAGCAAGTATTGGAAACGGGACTGGGTCTCCAAGCAACTTGAGTTTCTAGTCGTCGCGACAAGGGAAAAAAATGCGAAAGAAAGAAAAGAGAGAAAGGTGCTTCCGAAAGAAAGAAAAGTTTATTTCTGAAAGATTGCTGGTCAAATCCCATGGAGATTGGGTTGGCCGCGCACCTGGCTCGCTCGCTCGCTCGCTGGCTGGCTCCGCTCCGCCATCGCCGACTCCCTCCCCTTCGTCCCCCACCCTACGGCCCCAGGGGACGACGGCGCCGCCAAAATACGACGCGGGAGGCGAAGGCCACAGAAAAACCAGAAGAGAGGTCGGTTGAGGGCTGCGGAATCGCTTCCCTGAGATACCGATTCTCCAGACCGTTTTCACACATTAGAGTAAGAAATGTGACACGGAGGGTAGGTGCTAAAGTTTCGGATAAACGACACGCAATCTTCCACTAATACACGAATGTCTGCAACTCGTAAATGCTCTTTAAGTACGTTATTTTAAAAAACATAATTATTCCATTAAAAACCATTTAACTGTCAATTAGATCGCATATCTACCGATTAAACCCCAAGTCCTGAAAAAGTTCCCAAACTTGTTTCACACACCACCAAATTTTCAATATAAGTTTCTCAAGATTAATTAGATATCACCGAATCTCAAGATTAATTAGATATCAATAAGAATAATGATTTTCTTTTCGTCGTTTGCACCGTAGACTTGGTTTTTGAAAATTATCTCAACCAAATTTCATAGAAGTAATTAAACTATTTCAATTGATTCATCGACGTTTCTTATGCAGGTTCGTTTCCTCTAAGATTGTACCAAGCCACATAGCTTTTCTTCTCAATTTTAAGGACAATTTCTGATTTTATTAATTTCAGATTCTAAGAAATTGTAATTGTAGGTAACATTTTTGAAGTTCGGTTGAGTAGTATGGACGTATGCGGAAGATCTTACCTAACTATTGTATGGTTTATACAGAAATAAATTTGATGGATCATGAGAATTTCTAAAACGTTTTCATCCGCTAACTTGAGATTTTAGAAAGAATTTTAGAGTGAAAGTAAAAATGTATGTTACGTGTTCATGTTTCTAAAGCAATACATAAAAAATTATCATTCAGTTCAATTCTATATGTTTTGTTTTAGCATATGGATTGTAAAACGAAAAAACCGTAAAGTGCAACAATGAAAACGATTAGTTCTCGTTATTTGCTAATTACTTTGAAAATGATAAGTTTTTAAAGTATTCTTTTACAATGAAAACTTCGTTATAACGCAAGAGAATGAGTATTCTTTTCTTCGGAACTTAAGAACAAATGTATATATTTCGTATCAATACAATTAATTTTTTGTGTTCTCAAAGACAACCCTTCTCTGGAGAGTTCGTAACGGTTTTAGTTCTTTTTATGATAATCAAAGTCAGCTCTGAATTTGATATTCTTTGAAAATGAAGCAAAGCATACATTAAACGTAATTTTTCTAAGTATATTCAATGTGCTCAACATCTTGGCAATTTCAATATAAGTTGTTATTAGTAAAATATCATAACAAACTTCATGAAAAAAAGACATTATGAGTGATATCTGAGTATTTTCTATTGCATAGTATCTTATATCTTTGGTAACTAAGTGAACAATTGATCCCAAAATATTTTCTTTTTAATCAATAATTTCCTGAGAAGAACATAGAACTCGATTCTTTTCTCCAAATGCATGATAAAATAATGAAACTAGGAGTAAAGTCACAAATCATCATCATACAGTAATATGCAAATGTCGAATGATGAATATTTACTTATTATCATAAAGTGAACGCCAATCATTCATGTGTGTACCAAACCACCATAAAGTATCATACCACTCAAAGTAGTAAATACCCATGATATAAAGGAAGCATTGGCGTAGTGTTCGTATGATTATTATGGTTTAGTTCAATGGCGGTTAAAATATTCGGGATTTCATTGTATTCAATAACATAAAAACATACGAGTATGTAATAGCTAGTCAACTGGAAGTTTCTCAATCGGAAAATAGACGTAAATACTTATCTGATTTCGTATTTAAAAAATTAATGTTTTTAAGATAAAATACTATTTCCAAAAATTAAAATTTCAAGACTTTTAAATAATTGAATATGGCATAACTAACTATTAATCGAACAAAAATTAATAAAAATTACAGTATTAAAAATCTTTCGTGCTTATATGTTTTATATACATTCTGCAGAGAATATTATCGTTTTATATATAAAAATTAACCCCAAAATTAATAGTTAACGTAAATATTTGTGTTCACAAATATTTATTTTTAAAATATGTTATTAGTTTCAAAATAAAAATACGGTGAATATTATTCTTCAAGAAAACATTGAAACTGAGTCATCCATCGTCACAACAAAAATAAAATAATAAAATGACTAGCACTTCATTTTTTAGGCTTTGTTGGGGTGTTTAATTCACTCAAACTAAGAAAACATTTGTTCACTTTACAAAGGTGTGCTCAATCACAATCTTATTTATACCCAGTTATTTATTATTTATACATTTTAAAACAGAAGATCACCCTGATATTGCCCCTAAAGAAAAGCAATAACATAAAACTCGAATAAAAAATATAACATTTTTGTCGATTTCTAAGAGATACCCACCCCTGGGGTCTGACTGCGGAGACGACTCAATTGCTTCTGGGAGGTAAACCATCAGCATGCTCGGTAGAGCGAAGTCCTCCAGACTACAGCAATGACTTTAATTAGCCCCCCAGCAAACAAAGTGATTAAATAAAATTTCTTAAAAACAAATGACATTAAATATAACATAGATAACATATAACAATAAAATATAATCTATTCTAATTAAAGTGACTTATTTGGAATGTCTGTTGTATGAAATTCGGAAAAAGTAATCTATTGACTTATTTGAAATTTCAGTGGACTCTTCTCACGGACTGCAACTTAAATGTTATAGTTATGGTTCATATTGATGAATTACAAGAGCAGAAATACAATTAAAATTGGCTGCTATAATCTAAGTGACCGAAAAGTGTTGAAGCAAAATTATATAAAGACCTTGGGGAACAATTTTTCAAGTACATAACCTAAAAGTGAAACGGAAATAAAAAAATTCAGAGGTCTTTATGTGGTTCGTTTAATAAGCTTTCGGTGTAGAGTGTATTTTTGCTTCTGCCAGGATTCGTAATTACAAACTTACAAGCATATAATACTAAAAACCCGGAGTATTGCTGTGGGGTTTCTTCGCAGTATTTAGTTTTTGAAATTAACAATAGTGAAAATTTAATATCACGAGAAGAGAAATATGGAAACTTACATATGAAGTTTGAATGTCATATGAGGAACCCGGGTAACTCAAAACAAAACGAGCTAAAAAATATTCAGACCTGATGACAGGTGTTAAATACCAGAATAACCAGCAAAATATTGTTTAAAGTTTCTTTTCAATCCCGGGCAACACCGTGTAGTTCTGCTAGTACGTAATATGAAAGTATGTAACATAGTATAAAAAGTTTGTTTAGACGAATTGGTCTTTTTACCTAGAATAATGTGTTTCATTCCTTAAGTTGGTTTGTTGACATAAAATAATTGGTTTTCGAGAATTTCTAGATTTAAAATTTAAAAAATTAAACTAATTGCTCAGGACTCCTCAGTGCTAGCCCCTAATTGTCCGACACAAAATTATGTGCACTCGAATGTTATGCTCAATAATAAAATAATCGTGGTTCTACATAAAAATCAGTTACAGGTGTTTCAGCTCCTAATCTATCAAACCACCCACGTACAGCATTTTACATTGGAGAGCTGGGAATAGTGTAGGATCTGGGGGCGGGGGGGGGCTAAGGGGGCTATATCCCCCATTAGGCCTGAACTCATACTTTGACACTTTAAACAATAAATAATTTTTTTTACTATTTAATATTGTTAATTATCTATTTGATGGGTTGAAAGGAGATGCAATGAAATAAATGCATTGTAGAGGAACACAGAACATCGGAAAGATGTGATCATATTTGGGAGGCATTGCGCATATTGAGTGCGTCTGATTTTTGTCTCTGGTATTGTTTCACGAAATTTGGCTCAGCCACAGTGTATATTATGAGTTATTCAGAAGATAAAAATATTGTAACATTCTCGAATGATGTTCAAGTTTCCAGTGGGTTAGATGCCATCATTCATCAAATCTTGGATTTGCGTTCTTCAACAAGGCAAATCCTGACCCTTAACCAGAAATTTATTTCGGAAGGGGACAATACATCTCACCAAACGTAAATAATAACACCTCTAGAGTTATATTTTCTTCGAAATATTTTTAGATTTGATGTGAATAATAATTTATGTTATTAGTTATTTAAGAAATGTAACTAATTAACAATGTATATACAGATAACGTATTTTCAATACACTACGAAGAATTTTAGGAGAGACAGGCACCTGAAGGACAGCTAAACATTAATACATTTGTATGTATACATTCCTTGACTTCAGTTTTCTCACTTGACAAACAGATTTGGCTCAAACTCGACTTCGTAAAGTGATTCCAAAATTCCAAACAACCTTTAAATTTAAACTCAACATAAGGAAGGCAGATTTTTGGAGTGTATAATACGATAGTATCACATTCATGTAAATGTACAAAATATTTTGATCTGTTAGAATAACCCACGTATAACTTTTCTCGTTATTTTTTCTTCTTTTTATCCGAATTGGAATATGTGAAACAGTTCTGAAAGTATGTCATAATTCAGCATTTGTGCTCAAATCTGAAATGATAATGAATTATTAAGACGATTTCTATGTGTACGTTAGAGAGGTAAAAATCAAAAATAAAACTAATAACTTAGTCACGAAATTGCCCGTTCAGAATCAAAATTACTAAAATATAATACATACATTGCATCTTTTACACTTAGCAAATATTTACTTTTCGTTTTTAATAGTCAAATACAACAACAGAAAAGGAAAATAAATAATTGTAATGCTTTATTAAATTATACATTTATTAATCCTTCGTTTGAAATAATATTTCAGGAATTACTTTGTTATGACGCAGCACTTGCTACTATTATATATAACATTTACTTTTTCTTGTCCACTCATAGTAAACATTTTCCATTCTATTTTGGGATTAAAATATTAGTTTAATTTTCTCAATACTAATAATACGTTAGCTTCTTCCTAATCTGTATGGACGTGATATACATAGAAATGTGACTATCGTTATTAGATTCGATATTTCAGCTCACAAAAATGTTTTGTTATATAATTGGCTGCTATTGAAGATCAAGAAAGCCGTTCACGTTCATCCCCAGCAATCCCAGTTCATTTAAACAACTGGGAAACAACTTCCCCTAAGGGAAGAAAACTCCGATGTCTTAGTGTGACGATTTCTAATACAAAACGTTCACTCGCGCTTTATATAAGCACATCATTTGCATACATAATGAGCAAATGCACCCTGGAATCATTGCTCCTTCCTTCTTACGAACACATGAACACGAGTTTTTCTGTGAACATGAGATTCATCTCCTTTCGGTTCTTTTTCTTTCTTTTTTTACGTCTCGTGATAAATGACGCATAAATCATGTATGACACATGTCTCTCCACGTCCGTAGACACTCAGTTTACTTCCGATAACTTCCATTGGTTTCTAGTGCGTGTAACCCTAGCGTTACCCAAAATATATTATTTTAGAGGCTTACATTCTCTTTACCAATGCTTTGAAATTTCCAATTTTCTTGTATTATCGCGATAGTGGTATAATAATTGAAATTTTAATTTTCTCATCAGTGGTCGGGTATAAAGCACGCAAGCTTTATACCTTCGAACAATCTTTACAAAGTTGAAGGAAACGCCTTGAATGCATTTTCTGGTTACTCTTCAATGCTAATTTCAACAGTTATGTGTACATCAGTAAATGAATTTTAGAACAAATTGATTCCAGAAAGTCTATAAATCCGTTGGTTTAATCGTTTGTTGTACTAATTCAATCTATGCGATAGGTAATCACAGATACGAAGAGACAAATTGTTATATATGTGAATAATTGAGGATATGCAAATTAATACAATTTAGTGAATATTTATCAAATATTCACTAAATAAGGGTGTGATAAAGTCAGGAGTGTGTAATATTACTCTATTATTAATATTACTCGGGACTCCTCTAATTGTAATATTGGCTAAACACTCGAGGAACACTGAAAATTCAGGAAAATTCTTCGTGAAAACCCTATGTGGGTATTAGCAGTTAATTAAGCATATTCAGCATCGTCAAGGGAGACGGTTAGGGTATGCATGTTAAAGTATAGATAACCAAAAATAATTTTGCTGTATTTCTAAAATTATATTTATCAAATTTTGTGGAAATGTATGGAAAGGCCGAGAAAAAACCAATTCACGCACCCGAGCGGCGATTGATGATTTCAGGAAGTGGAAGAATAGTAGAAGGAGTATACAGCTAACATGTACATATAATTCACATCATAAATATACAAATATTTCACGGTAAAAGTTGTAAAACAAATACATTCGAATGCGAATGGTTCGTAAGCAGTAACTTACATTTCCGCTGCCTCTATCCGCTACCGTCTGGCAATAATTCGCGCTAGGAAATGAAGGCGTGATCACTATTACCGTGGACCTTCAATATTGAAACTCATGAATGTACAATTATAGCTATAGACAAATTTATTTTTAATTAGTGATAGATAAATTTCTCAACTTCGTGTATTCTTCATACAATTTCCTTGAATCCAATGTTTCCGGTTTCTGAATAATTAGTGTGTTTATATGAGTACAATATAAACAAAAACAATTTTAAAGAGTTATGAAATTTTCATCTAATTGTACACAATTTAGAAAGAGAGATATTAATAATTATTGTATGACCAACAATCCTAAATGCAGTACAAATGACTTTGGTTGTTTTTTGTAAGGAAATGGAAATTATGAACTCCACATCATTGAGTTTCGAGTTTTGTACAGAAATTTTCATTTAAAGCTTCTTAGAACACAGTAAAGTTTTACCCGTTTTCTTCTGGCTATTCAACTTCCAGTAACTCGCTTGTCCACCGAAAACAATGGATTTCCTTTTCTTTCTATGGTCACCCTCCAGCAATATTAAAATTTAACTACGTTTCTCGTTTGCACAGTAGAACAAAACGGGAGCTCAGTGTTTCCCCTCCAGATTCATGCGTTAATTTAATAGCTTAGACGGACCATACTCTATGAAACACATATTTTCCAAATAAATGAGATAAATTGTTGGAGTTGCCCAAAATATTGATATAAGAAGCAAACATTATGCTTTACCTGTGTAAAACTCTTCAAACTTGAAAGAATTGAGAAATAATAATCATTTAAAATGCCTTTTGTTTATTACAATTGTGATCATAACACCAGAAATACAATGTAAAGATAGGAAGAATGAGAAATACGAAATGATAATTTTTAAAAGAACGTGCCTTCACTTAATAGAAATAGTGAACATCATGTGCATTTTTGCAATCAAAGGTCAAGACAATAAAATTGTATAAAAAATGTCATTAAGGACATTCCATTCCAATTTGTGAACTCATTGATATATAGTCTTACGCAAATGCACTTGAATAATTACGTCAATATGTTTGAAATAAGTAGCTAAATGGTGTGAAACTATGCAATAACATTTATTAAATAATCATTTATAATTTCTTGTGTTCATTTTTCAGCATAGAATGTTGTCATATTTTCAATTTTTCCTCCGGTCATCTTTTAATTTCTCATTGACTCTTTACAATAACATTGGTTATACAAATATCCATTTTATCACGTTTACGTGAATTTTAATTAAGATTAACATATTTTTAATTCGTAGGAGATTAAACTTTTGGTTTTCTTTTCAACAAGTCAATCTTCAAGCTGCAAAGGCAACCAATTTAATTTTCAGAGTACTATTCATTGAATATATAATTGAATGATTGGTCACGCTAGACTCTCTCTTGGCCATTTATCATTACATCCACGAATGAATCGATGCTCATCAAAGTTCGCATATGTTTTCGTGCTCTTGTAGTTGAGTGAGTGTTCAACAGCTTCACTCGTGGAATGGAGACATTGAAGCACTCGATATACTCTGAATGAATGGTCTCATCTTTTCAACAACGGCGGATACTGGCGTGGAGAAGGTCACCCAAATGAAACAATTTAACTTCACGTACCATTAAAATCTATTTGTTTTTCATTGTATTTGTTTCAACCTCGAATATCTGGTGTAAATGTTCTAATAGTGATGGGCCTTTGTGTTGTGACTTAATAGATTTCGGATGATAAGTTAACAATCTTCTCAAACTCCTCCTCACAAATCGAATGGTATGCTACATCCCACGAGTACTCGTGTGATACTTCAGTTTCTTTTCTACCGTTTTTATAGAAAACGACCCGATGTTTTGTGCCATCGCATCGGGAGAATTTAAGTCTAAGTGTGTCTGAAAGAAAAGTTTTGAAAAAAGTTAATGAATTATTCGTCAAAGAATTAACTCACATTCATAAAAATGTAAAATGTTTAAAACTGATGGATTTATCACAAAAATAGATGGCAGAGAAGGATGTTTCATTTAATTCTCAAAGGGTTTTATTTAATCCTCAAAATATTCACTCAATATGTGAAAATAATAAAACCTGGCTGAGTTAAAATGAATCAGGTATCTGGAGACAAATTGTTGTTAAAAATAAATTGCAGGTAATGTGTAAATAGTTGTTGACAGTTGCTTCGTTTCCAAAAAATATATATTTGCGTGTTAGGGATTAACATCCTTGATCATCAACACTTCAAAATTTCATAATTCATATTCATACATGAGTAAAGAAAAAATGTAAATAAAAAATCTGTTTGGTAGACCTATTTCTATAAATATCTATCACTGTATTTATATTCAATTCATCTCTCAATATGAATTTAATTTTTATTTTATGTAGTATCACAAAGTAATATGCATAGGTTATTCAAAAGTAAAATCAATGCATGTGTGTGGTTTCAACAATGCCTCAAATCGTCAAGTAAAACCAGTGTTCGGTTTCGATCAACATAATTTGCGACATGGGCTAATCTTTTGACCAATTTAAATGACTTTTACCATTTTTAACTGGAGAGGGTTTTTTTACACTTTATTTACGGAGGGGTCCGCACATTTCAACTCACGCACGATTCAACTTACACATGATTCAACTTTTCTAGCTGCGCGGCGGAGAGTTAAGCTGTGGTGATGTGGGTGGTAGTCCGCAGGGTTGGACAAGGAAAACGTTTACAGACTACCGTCGCCGTCAACGTGTGACCCTTCTAAAGAAATATAATAGTTATTTCACTAGACGTGCAACACCATATGTATATTTCCTTCATCGCAGCAACATTTAATCTACGAAAATAAGTATATTTACAAATATACACGGCATATTCCTAATTATCCAATAAAAATATAGTTTAAAATATTTTGATTTTTCGTTTGCAAGAAACCCTCATTCTTCCTTGATTCAAAAAAATTGTAAACCTGAAAGTAATTGTTCTAACTATTAACATATTTCAGACTTTCGATATTCCAAATACCATTTTCTGCAACATAAGATGGTGCCAATAAAAAAACCAAACCAGAAGACATTCATCCACCACCAGTTGAAAATATAAATTCCATAACAATCCTCACCTTTTTTGAAATTTCGAAAAATTTGTTGTTTTTTTACCTATATTCTGCTAAACAAGAGCAAAGCTCTGCATTGTTTTAGGAGTATAATGATTGGGAATCAAATTAAAAATGTAATAAATGGGGACGATGCCTCCAGCCGAAGCAATGTATTTCGATAACGTGTTAGTTTCCATTGTCGAAATCGCACTCTTATTTAAAAATTGGAATCACTATTACGGAGCTGTTTATCGTTCAAATTCAAGAAAAAAATCCAACAATCCAACATAATTTTTAATACTTTGATTTAAGTATTAAATTATTTCATTTGCATTGTCTTTGTTAGATGTCTCGAAGGTTTTGCATAGGTACTGTTCCCAAGTCACCTCTGGAAGATACTCAATTCAGTAGTTCTGGTATTGAGAGTAGATGATTTAAGCCTACAAAGAAAATTACCGTGTCGTGGTGATGTCAATAAATGGTTTTGTTATTATATGACCAAAGAAATGAAATTTATTAGATATAATAAATATGGCAACATCTACAAATGATTAATATTTCAGACCAATTCCATTCACAATGTTCCTAAAAAACAAAACAAAGAAACACTGCATCCAGAAGGACGAGACTGATTGCGATTATTCTTGGAAAGCAGGCGGAAGGTACCAAACACGCGAAATACATTTACTGAAATACACAACCAAAAAAGGTCAATTTTGGTCTGGTGTAGTGCCGAGTAGTGGATCCTTCAAAACAGGAAGTAGAAAAGGAATCCTAATCGTATGCTCCTTAGCACTCCACGCATTCACAATAGGGGAGAGGTCAGTAAACGTGGTTGGTGATGGCTTCGTCTCCAGGACTTCAATGCGCGCTCGGGAGGCGGTTATGGAACGAAACATGCATTTATAAGGTATATGAGATACTATATACTCTTTTATATATTTATATATTTCAAAATTTATGTACAATGGTGGGGTACTACTAGTATTGTCATAATACCATCAAACCCTAAAGCGAGCCCTAAAGCCCCAAGGAGGAAAAACAACAATTTAAAAACTGAGATAAATGTTGAAAAAATATATGAAATAAAACCAAATTCTATGAACATTATCTTTCAATAAAACGTTTTAGTTTAGATACTAAGAAAAATATATTTAGGATGAATACAAAACGAAAAGTATTTAAGAGAATATCAAATTGACCTATTAATCTCGACTCATATTTGGTAAAGCACTGAAATAAAGTGATACATATTTGTTTGTTTCATCCTCAGTAACCTTTGTTAAATGATGAAGACATCCGTCACATCCTACAGTCCATCCCCGCCACAGCTATTCGTCCCTAAAACCTCCCTTCAAGAGAGCATCGAAATCTTGGAAATATAGCAGTCTCCTTCTCCTACCGCACGTGGCACTAGGGTCGTACCCAAGCTCTAATTACAATATAACTTGTCACTAACTTCCAACAAGCCGCTTTTAAGAGAAACGCACTTGATTGATGAATCTACCAAGGTTTGACCAAATTAAAATTATCGGGAAGACGGATGATCGTGATGTAATTAGTGTTGATTGGCGAGAAGGAAGAAAACTGCAACCATTATGTTATCTTGTGCTGTCTCGATGGAGCGTGTTAGATCAGGAGTGAGAAGGGAAATGTTAAGAATGTAAGGGAAAGGAATTATTCACTCTGAAAGACCCGCGTTACATGCTAATAATGGAACTGTCTTTACTTGAGATTTCCCTTCTTTTGTTAACTATCTAATTTCTTGACAACATCATTCATTATTCTTCGCGAATGAATGTTTCAAGTTTGAAGCTTTTCTGAGGTTTTAATACAAAGGAACACTAAACAATACATTCATTAATACATTTTTATTATTTCAAGGGCTACTCCATAAATATTATAATGCCCTTATCTTAATCACATTTCTGACTAAAAATTTTATCCATTACCTTTATTTAGATATAAATATGTAGCGGAGCTACATACCCGAAAGTAGATAATGTGTATTGGGCGGAAGATTATCAACAAGATTAAATGTTATTAATAATAAACAATTCAACGAACAATAGTTTTATTTTGCAACAATAGAAGCGATAGTACAATTAGTGAACAATAATTTTATCTGCGATGTGATAGGACAACAAATATCTTTAATAAACAGAAGAATAAATAGAGACAACTAGAACCAATCAGAAATTTAGAGAGCAAAATAAAAGACGGACGAAGAGAAGCTTCTTCTCTCAACACTATTAGGTCGATCACTGCTCGTGAGCAGACGTGTTTTGCTACTCTCCGATCTCACTCCATTAATAGTAACTTACTAGTAAAATAACAATTAGTAGTGTTTGCACAACGCTGTAAAAGCGTTGCAACCTAGGTTATTAAACGTATGTCATTGATATTAAACAAATGTAACGAGTAATTACAGTGTGGTACGAGAAGACACTCAGAAGGCAACCACGCATCGATAGGAATATGAGAAATGGACAATCGTGAGTCAGACGAGAACACTTATCAAATTAAATTCATAATACTTTGTTTGAGTCAGTTAAAAATCGTTATATTCAGTAATTTCTAACGTACGTATGTCATTAGACAAGGAATATAATTCTCATTGCAATTGTGTTAAACTGTCACAAATAACAATTATCATATTGACATGTACAATCAGATCGGAAGTCAATTATTAGTTTTTAGTGGTATTACTGCCATTGCTTAATTAATCAGTGTTTATTTAATTTAATATTCATGTGTCAATTTGTGTATTTATTCCAGAATATGTATATGTGTTTTACAGCTAATTCTTCAGGGTTAAATTATGTATTTCAAATCAATTCAATGTATAAAAATTACAAACGTTAATTCAATCATAATTGAACATTAATAGATAATCAGATCAATAAAATTGACCTTTCGTCAATCTCATTTCATATGACAATAAAATCTTATATTAATCATCTTAAAACTATTTCAGTCTTATTATAGATAACTTAATGAATTTTTGTTCGTGGCGATCACAATAATAATCAAATACTATTCTCCTTCTGAGATGGTATATTAATATGGAGTCAGATAAATTACAGAATTAGATGAGTGATAATTAAACGATCCTAACAACGAACAAATACATGTCTTATAAATTAAATAGACAATACATACTGCTCAAGAGGTGTATTATAGTTCCACTAAATTATTAAGATAGTTGATTCACACTCTATGATTCAAATTACCAAAACCGTATCTCTTATAATATAATCTTGAATCTCCTGTAATAATACCACATTTCATTTTGTTCTTCGTTTTGTATTTGTCTTTCTTTGTGTGTGTGTGTGTCTTTTAACTAACACGTCGATAATTACAGTTCGTTTCATAGAAATTGGTGAGAACTTAACGAAGATAGCAAAGAAGACGCAAGGGGAGAAGAAAAACAAGAACAAGAAGAAAAGCTCAGAAAAATGAAAACTCAATTCAAATTCCAATATTTATGTTGCAATAAAGATATCGATAAATATTTTCTTAACTTCTTCCCATTAATGCGTTGATGTAGTGTAATAAATTCCAGAAACCCGAAATTGTACGTAAACTAGTCATGTCCCAGAAAATCCCAAAGATCTTCTAGTACGTTATATAAAAACGTGAAACAAGAGTTCTACGAGTTCCAAGAGTTCGGAATCTACGTGTTAAATGTGATTCACTTGACATTTTCGTGCTACTATCCCTTTTTCCCGTTATCGAGAAAAACTTTGTGGGTGCAAACTCCTCATTGAAGATTATTACACACCACGAATCCGGCGACAATTGTATTTCTTCGTGCAATATTTGTATGTGAATCCATTTAGTATATTTTCATCGCTTGTTTTGAAACTAAAAATTGCCACATACGGATGAATCACGACCTTGATTACGTATCCGAATGCAAGGAAGACAAAATAAGGAAACTACTCGTAGTCAACGACTCACCAAAGGAATGCTGTTCTTCAAACTTCCAAGAAAAGTGTGGATAGATGTGAATCGAAAAACAGTTGGCAGTTCAGATGAAATGGTGAAATGTGGTCTTCTGACAGACCCACGTAGGTGGGTGGAGAAATTCAAAACCAGGACAACATTTTGACTTTAAAACAATACGCTTTAATTACTGTGATGTTAGTGATGTTCATAATTTACCTTACAAAAATCTACAATGGATAAAAAAATAAAAATGTTTAAAACTTTTATTTTTTATTTTTTTGTTTTAAACCCGTAATATGGTTTGCATTTTAAGACAAATTACTGACTGGAAAACTAAACGCAAATACGTTTCATTGCTGTAAATGTTAAAATAAAATAATTCTAAACTTTAACGCCCGTCCTTACTTTTAAAACAGTTCCATTACAACGAACTTGAAATTCTTGATACGATGAAAACCTTAGGAAGAAGAACATTTGTGAAATACACAAGAAAAATATGTTAGCTCTTGTAGCAAAATTCGTCGTCATGGTGATGGAGGACACGTTGAACGGATGGAAAGTATCTTGTAAATTCCTAGCAGGATACATTTCCTTGTCCCTCGCCTCCCAAGCGGCGCCTGATTTATTTTAGACGTGATTGGTTCTGGCGGCAATACGCGTCCTGCTCTCCTTCGCTTCGTGCGCACTTCACAAAATCTTCTCTCGGAGGGGATCCCAGGTGATCTCTCACTATTCAAACTAAGTCTCGTGCTCCAGAAAAATGAACTTTCCAACGTGCATTGACCTAATCACGAAAATGTTGAAAAATTTTAATTGAATGAAGATATCATTTGTTCTACGGGAAAGATAGCTTCAACGCTTTTAATTTATTTATTTAGTCCTGAAACTCATACAAATATACAAAACTGTGTGAAATTGAATATATCTTCCTTTTCAATCAGCTTTTCAGAACCACGTGGTTTTAACTCACAAGATATACGTAATATAAAAGAAGTCTCACCTTACTGTATTACTAAAAAAACTAAATATTTGTTTGTAGCATCTCCTATGAGCTTACGGTATCTAAAAGACTAACTTTTCAAGTAAACTATGGATATAGAGAACAGTACACGTCGACTAGCGTCGCATGTGTGACTAAATTTCTTCATTAGACTATGCATTCCATTATAAGTGTACCTAAAGGAATATAATAAACATATAGAATCGGAAGAACAGTTTTGTTTTAGTGTTATTTCCTGATTTCTATCTTCAAAAACATTTAATCCATACGGTCAAAGTTTCATCATACTCTTACGGTGCACAGTGACGTGACATTGTGTCCACATTTTGCAAAAGTTTGCGTCAAAGTTTTCACGAATGATTGAAATATGTGTACCTTTACACAAATAGGGAGTTCAATTTAGAGTGAAGTAAAACCCCGGAAGGATAATTGTTCCCCTCAACAAATACCTTCATTTTCTTCTTCTCCTTAACTCTCTTTACACAATCCAAGGTGGGTGGAAGAGGACCTCTATATAGGAATAGAAGCCTGAAGTCAAGAAGAGGGAAGTAATTTGAGCTAGTTCGGAGGAGCGCACGAGTAAGGCAGGTCAGTTCGGTGCACATAATATAAATTACGATCAGCAAGTCGATCGCTCACACTCCTAGCTCCTACCAACTTCTATGAGTATTTGAATGTTATAAATGCTGTGATGTGAAGCATTTATTATTATCCTTATACTCGTGATAAATAAAAAGTTGAGCGCCATAAACCTAAATGATTATTTTTACACTTACAGGCTTAAAATAAATTAATGAAAGGGACCAATATATTGCCGGGTGTTTCGAAATGATCATGCAGATAACAGATTAAGTACACCTGAGACGATCAACCGGCTCTTGTGTGCAGGTGCGCCACACGCTTGCGCAGTTCGGCAGAATTGACGTTCCCGCCTTGAATATATAGTAAAATATTCTTCAGTAAGCTGTTGTCCCAGCGGCGGCCAACAGTGAATCATATCACAGATGCTACTCCCTCGCAAAAGGGTAGTTCAAACTTACGCCACCAGGGCGCGCCAGTGACCGGCTGAAACTTATTAGTTCTCGAAGGAAATGTTTCAGAATTCCTGCGTCAGAGAGCGCGGCGGTAGCTCGTCCTTGACCGTCGAATAATATGGTATTCATTTGTTTCTTTTTTATTGTATATTTTTAGGGCTGCCTTTGTACGAGCAACGAGACGAAGAATAAAAAATACGTATTGTATCGTATATAATTTGTTTTATGTTCATTTTTTCATATTGAAACATTTATTTAACATTCACATTATAAATAGTGTGAATTATTTCTTGATTGAACTTATTATTGGCGAGGCAATTGAAATTCTTCACGACAATGAAATCTTGTTTTTTATAAGCTCCAATGAGATTAATTCTGCTTGAACAAAAGGTGTATTCACTCTTGCATTCACTCTTGTGAAAACGCTGTTCCTAGGATCCTGCTTCCAGATGATGTTTTTTGGCTGAATATCTTCTGGCAGAATTTTCTGTTTTGTGTTAAACACCGGGTAATCTTTGCTCGGAATATATTGCCGGGTAATCTTTATTCTTACACACAATACTCGTAAACCATTGTCATCTTGCAACACTTGTGACGACTAGTATTGACCAGAGGAACACTCGACAGGATGGCCGGTTTTGTCGGATGTTTCCCTGTAATAATATCTTACCATTACGATATTTATAAAAACAAATTTACAAACATGTGTTCTCTTCGATTGATTCACTGTGGATTTTCAAATTTCTGATAAGAATTTCTTACCATTTTTTTAATTACTCAATTTTGCATTGTATTTTTTAGTGCTAAATTTACCCTCACATATTTTTGTGACCTATAGAATACGAATCTCGAATGAAATAATGAAAAAATATATTTTATATTTGAGTTTGTATGTTAAGTGTAACACTAAAATGATTGTTTAAATTTATTGGTTGAAGTACTTAAAAGTATTCTTTGACCATACCATTGTGAGTTCAATTTCTTAAGTAAATAATACGAAAGAAAACTTTCTTCTAGTTTCCAAATCTGATTGAACAGGACCCATTTCCATTCATTTGCTTTTATTACTTCACACATTCACATAAAAGGGTTCACTCTAACGTCGTATCTCCCTGGTGTGTGTCTTCCTTGTGAGCTCATCACAAACGCAGTGAGTCACGTGTTTCTTTGTCTGCAACCCTCTCCACATCTCTTCGTCACTGACGCGCCGCCAGCGAAAGACAAGACACTGCACTTTACACGCCGCACCCATTGACAGCACGTCGCTCGGCGAAACGTCACTTAGGACACGCACCCGACGGTGCCATCTTCAATTATTAGCGGTATTTCGAGGTCTCCCCGGGCCATCAGAGGGAGGGGGCGGACTACCCTCGGGTAGTCCTTCCAAAGGATATACTAATACGAAACGAGCCGTAACTCAAAATTCTTGTTACTTCGGAAAATAAAATGTAGGGAAATATGTCATCGTCCAATTGAATAGGGAATTGGGACTAGGGTTCCAACTCCGTGAAATCACTGAGATCTATTAGTTTTCCTTATTTTATTGTACTTGTTTTATAATACAACATTATAAATTATAATGAAAAAAGGTTTAATTTCTACCTATTAGTCAATAGTATAGTATTAACAATATTCAGGAACTCGCTTGACTCGTTTATAATGCACAAGTACGTGTTAAAATATGGCGGCCGAGCGCAACACCTTAGTGATTTATGCACGCATCAAACTTCGGTAAAAGTGAAAAATCTTTTTTTTAATGTTCGGTGACATATGTAAATGTGATGTAAAATTACTAAGGATAATTTACTACAAATTAAATAAACTTCAATCACTTTCGTGGTTTAAAAGTTGATCTTCTATTGAAAATAAGTGTTCCCTCCATAAGACGCAATGTACTATAACATCGAGTAAAATGGCAATTATTTTATGGCTGGTTAGGTATGTTTTTAAGTCGAAATCACGATAAGTACATGTCACTCTGTTTATCTACGCCGATTTTAGATTTTTTGTGTTTTTAATTCTATTACGCTGGTATTACCTTAAGGTCTTTTATGAGCAATTTCACGGCAAATGGGGTCAAGATTTATGAACTGATCTGAAAAAAATCTTTCAAGTAATTTCACAAAATTCAATATCAAAACGCTAGTTCTCATCCGAATTTTCAGTCCTCGGTATGCAATCTGATATTTTTACAACCATTTTCTTTACCAATGTTTTATTTTTCTAAAAATCTCTCAGATTTCTTTCATTACCTCTCAAATGTAAGTTTATCTCCACGAACATTTCGAAAGAAATTTGCCTCATGGGAAAATTTGCATGGAATCTAAATACGAATAAAATATTTTAGCTGATACTTCCTTTGGCAGAAAATTTAAAAATTTAAGATAGTTTTCCTTTTTGAACATAAATATCTCGCTAGAAAGCAACTCAATTTTTATCCATCTTGCTTCCTTTTTAATGCGTAATTTAAAAAAAAACATTTAGTTTTTTTGGTATCGACGTGATTTAAAACTAAATCGAATTAAAACTAAAATTAAGAGTTTTAATGTATCAATTATATATTAGTCTTTTGTCATTTTCCAACATAGAAAGTCTCTAAATGGAAAATCATGGGCAAATCAAGATTCTACAATAAATTTCGTATAAGATTGTATTTACGCATTTATTTCTCTAGGATATCAGACTGACGAGAAAGACAAAAAACGACAAACGGAAGAGAGCTGTCATCGTCGCAGCCCCACCATTCAATGACCAGCGCACAACGACAACAAACTCTCGTTAAGACAATTCAGATATGTATTTGTGTTGCTACTATACGCGTAGAGTAAGAGATATAAAAAGTAAGCAATGGAGGCAAATGAAATGATCAGTGAGTAGGATATTGTAAAAATAGAAATAATGTAGATAAGAAGATGAAAATAATATTGAGATGTTCAGAGATAAGAAAAAAAATGCAAACATTTATGTACTAGTACTGATGGTATTCAGTATGAGATATTTGCTGGTTGATAAAAAGTTAAATAAAAAATATATCAGGCTCATCATGAGTTAATTTCAAGAAGAAACTTTTTGTTTAACATTCATAAAATTTCAAAGAAAATATATGGAAAAAATTACAAGTGAAAACCAAAATACGCGCAGTGAAAGGGATAATCATATCTTTAATGTGATATTTTGGCGTAATTTTCAAACTAGCTCTGCTGATAAGCATACTTCGGTGGAGGGTGAACTAAATGGGCTGCATCGTCGACCCCCGCTTGCTCAGGAGAGAGACCACAGCGAAAACACACCACGTGTCAGAAAGAGGGATAAAGAGTTATCGCCTGTAAAGAGGGGAGGGATAGAGTTATTAAGATGATGTGCGGTAAACAGAGTCCCGACAGCTTATCAACAATTCTGTCCTCTGGAGGTGTTACACTGAATCCCCGATCTCTGGGCATGGATGGGCGGGGAAGAAGGAAAATTCTTTACGTTTTTCTATGACGTTTTCTTCAGCTGTTCAGAAAAGGTCTAACTGGTGTCACGTACATCTCGCTGGAGATCGCTGTCTATGATGAGTAGCAAGGGAGGAATGAATATTTTCAAAGTGGACGGATTGAAATTCCTATTTCACAAGATTTGAAGTCCGGGTGTGGAAATGAGAATGATTAAATAAATGTCTTCAATGATTTAAATAAATGATAATTAAATAAATGTCTGTGGTATAAATAAAGAATCGGTAAAGTGGATAAATTAAATGAAAAATACAAGTAATGTATTAATTTACTCGGATACAAAAAGCCCCAGACACATACGGATAATTCTATATTCTGAATATTGACCACTCAATGTGTTACGGTACTCCGTAATAATGGAATAGAAAATTTATTTATTGCTAGGTGACGTAATTTTTTTGTATTATATATTTATTTCATGCATCAACGACTATAATACATTATGAGCAGTCATGAGTATTTTACCTGGACTCCACATGTGAGAAGCAGAGCTCAAGGCAAACAGAAAGGCGATCCGATGTTTCCGTTGGCCAGACCGCCCCCGTCATTTCCAAGTCCCTTCAAAGCGTGGGATCTAAGCTTTGTCAACATCACTCCTCAGTAGCGTGATTCTTGACTGGCCAATGCAAACGAACAACAATTTCACCATCACCATACCCTCTTGAGAGGCTGAACGGGATTAGTCTCCCCTCCAGAGAGTTAAAATTTAAACGAACAAAGATTTTTCTCTAACGAGCAAAGAACCAAACGAAGAAAACGCCAGTGACTAAGCGACCTTAGCACTCCACAGCGTGTACCTTCCGTACGTCTTGTGTAAGAACTCGTAACAATTCATTGTACTTGTACAACATTCCTTGATTCAGTGTGTAAGGATGTGTCCCTCAGACACTCGATTGTGTGGCTATGTCCCGTTTCTTATTGTTTCTTGTGTTAAAGGAGAACGACTCAATTCATTGTACTAGTACGGTTTTTTTCTCAAATCAGTATGAGTAAATGTGTCCCTCAGACGCTCGATATTTGTGGTCATATTCTGTTTTTATTGTTTCTTGTGTAATTGATATCTACCGGGTTTATTGTATTTGTGAATATGTGTCAAACAGACTCTTCCATTTTGGGTATTATGTATTGACTCCTCTTGTTCTCTAAGGTTATTGATTACCGGTCCGGTAAAGGCACACGGCGAGTCAGGATTCTTTTCCTTTCTTCTTAATTGTTGCTTGCCTGATGTAGCAGGGTCTTAGGCAGAATGTTTGTCATTTGATGTTCTCTAGAATCAATGTATTCCTTGAATGTTAATTATGTAGTATTGTTGATTCTCATGGCTTGCTTGCCGAATGTTGGCTTCAGCTGATTCCAATTATATTTTAATAAATCATGTTTAGTCTGACGATGTTGTCATGGTGTTCATGTCATTGTTGAGAGCAGCAGCCAATGATCCGGGATTTGAACTCTCATCCCAGCCGATCCACCCACTCATAAGTGTACTGATAAGTGCACAGGCCAACCGAGCGTACTTAGTCGGTAGAATTAAAGAAATAATTTAGTAGATTAAACCTTTAAGTGATACATCAAAATAAAATCAAAGAAGGTGGAGACGCTGAGGGATAATTTAAGACCCCTAGGAGGATGGAATGAATTAAATGTAATTGTAAGAGTATCGTAGGGTTTAATCTATAAAAAACAACTTCTAATTTGCCGACGTTCCGACCGTTATTTAAAACCTTTTTCACATTTCACACATAAGACCCGAAACGTCGACAAGCTAGTAAGGAATTGTTTTTTCTTATAAACCATGACCCCACGATAGTCTTATTCATATCAATATATAAATGCGTAACGAGAAAGTGTGCCTGTCTGCTTGCTACCTGATCATGACTAAACAGAGAAGGTTGCAGTGTAACCTCCCATAATATTTTAAAGTTTAACGGATATGTAACTGAAATAGATATCATAGTTTTGTAATTACTGCTTACAATCCAAGTCCTGAAGAAGAGGTCATACCTCGAAACGCTGGCAATGAATGTAATAATCAAATGTAAATGAAGAAGAGTTGTATACCAGTAATTGTACCTTTATAATGATTGTGTATGATCATTGATACACATAGTGATTGAAAGGAGTTATTTACTGATAGATGTATTTTATTTTTCCTGAGTAAAAGAAGATTAGTTTTAAAAAAAATCCGAGGCAACGCCGGGAAATCAGATAGTTATTGATAATTCACATAAATACATTGTATTGATACCAAAATTACATGGTATCAGATAATTACTTCCAAAATCATATCTATCAGATAATTAATATCCAAAATTACTTAGTATCGAATCAAAAATATCGATGACAAAATTACTTGCGGCCCAACATCTCTTCTTCCCAATTCCCTTACCCAAGTCCAATCTTTGCTTATGAACCTGCACTTTTTTTTCTATTCTAACTTGTTTTTCAATTTCTTGTACCGGAACTACAGTAGTTATATTTAGATTATCACATAAAATTATCGATACTAACTTTACTTGGTATCACATCAAAAGTATCCAAACGATTCAGTAATTATTTATTTATCTTAAGTAAGTATTTACTTGTAGAGAAACAACTCTTACCATATACGAGTATGTATCTCTCACATAAAATGTATCTTCACCAAAAGTATCATAAAAATGCATCGATACTTTATTGGTAATGAATTAAAAGTATCGATACAAGTTAAGTATAAATCAGAATACACATTTACTTATGGATGAGAACCACCATCTTTGCTCATGAACCTGCAATTTTTTCCATTTTAACTTGTTTTGCAAACATTTGTGTTTATAAATAAATTAGGTGCAAAGTATTGAATATCCAAACCCAAAATATTGAAATTTACTCGGTATCGATACTATCGTTCCAACCCTAGTTGTAGCGCATAGAGGATTGATATTTTTTGTTCCAAAATATAACCGTGTTTTTGTCGATCGGCCAAGTGATTTCTTTGCTTCGTTTCTCTGTGCTAAAACTTGTAGCTCAACCTTGACAAGATGTGATGCCATCTAGGGAACTGGACGTCGTAGAAGTGTTATTCAAATTTCGCTTTATTTGTCTATTTTACGCGAGAAAAATGAATTGTCATTTGCACTGTCTTTCACTCTTATATGAGATTGAAAGGTAATTTTATAGCAATATGTACTAGGATTTAGAATAAAGGACAAAATTGACCATAACAAATATAGAACCGACAGCGGTGGTCTAGAGATAGCATCTTCGCTTTTACGATCTCGCTGAGCGGTAGAGCATGGGTTCAAACCCTGCTCGGCCGAATTAGGTGAGGTTCTTAGTTGGGATTTCCCTCACCTTCTCCTAACAAATGTCGGTTCGGTACCATAAGTTCCTTGGCAACCCAACATCTCTCCTTCCCAATTCCCTTATCCAAGTCCAACGGTTAGGTGGAAGAGCAGTCCTCATGGCCTGAACCTCGTCAAAAGGCATTAACTTAATAAATTAAATAGAAAAGCGATATTCTCTGAGTAACGATATGTACTCCTTTCGAAGTGGTTTTCCAGGACGAATAGGTGAAAAAAATGATGTTTTTGACATATTTTGTCGTATTGTGTTTCTTCGTAGATTCCCCTCTTCCTCCAGAAAAAAAAATGTTTAAAATCGAAGCTCTCAAAACCTCAAACAAGCGTTATTCAGAATCACAACACAGGAGTGCAGCGAGTTCCACAAGCATACGACTAAAAGGTGAGAGTTTATAGAGATTGTTTTAGTAACGCAAAGTTCTTATACCCAATACCTAATTAAACAATTCATGACAGAAAAATGGGAAATTAAAATCACTACTTATAAAGATACACCTTGTAACATAAAAGATGTTGATTATTTTATTACTTTAGGATGTGATGAAAGAAAATAGTAACTATATCTTTCAAACTTTGCTTTAGTGGTCAGTAGATCAACACAAAATGTTACCCGACACAACCCTTTTTAACTGGACGCAATACACATTTAGTTAGGACGTAAAATGTTTTATCACAATTATTGCGCATTTTCCCCTAAAAATTCATCAGGACCACATAATTTTGACAACAATTATTGGCAGATTCCAGTAAATGCTATAAAAAATTAAAAATCTACTCCCATCGTCATATTTCCTCCCAAACTACACTACCCTCTCACAAAAAAATCCTCACTACCGGAAGAAGTCCAAATTTCACCTCTCACGTTCAATATATCCCATTTTGGGACAGCTGATCTATTCAGTAAGTTCCCTAAAACACTCACCATCCTCAAGGCTGATTTCAGCGTAGCCTCCGCGTACACCCCTGAAAATATAGTCTATGTTTACGAGTCACATTTAGGGTCTCACAAACCAGGAACTTATAAAGATGCTTCACTCGTTGGGGTTTAATCCCAAAACTTCACTCTAGCAAGATTACGAGGAAGTTTCACGATAAATCGGAGATTCTCTACAATCTGGCAGCGTCCGTTTGGTAAGGAAAGGTCTCCCCAACAGTGTATTGAGTATTGCTTGAACGATGTAGCAATGAATATTAAATGGCTAATTTTTCCCTCAAAAAAGGAACTTTTAAATTTGTTTTTCATATTTTGGAACTTTCTCATTTACTTCATAACTATAGCCATGTACATACATTTCAAAGTTCTAGTCAGTGCGATTTGTAAGTATGAATTATGCATATTATGAATTTTGAAAGAATTTGCTGTCAAATATTACTTCTTTCATTTTAATCGTTAAGAATGCATAAACATTATTTTCTTCGACAGTTGTCGTCATTTGGACGAAGTTCTACTGCCTACTTAGGCTTCATAACATTTTTTGCTCCGCGAGCGAAGACGTCACTTAGAATAAATCTGAGTGGTCTTATTTTTAACCCTTTTATTTTCACCTACTCAAATAAAAACATCCTCCTGATATTTCATTGCTTCTAATGTGTGGAAACCTTAAATTTTATCCTCTCCTTCATATTTACTTCTTTTCCTCTCGTATGAGCCAATAAATGAATTACTAATAGTTCAAAGTAACATAGTATAATATGTAGATGCATTGTTATAAAAAGAATTAATTCGAGAAAAATAAGAAGAATGATTAAAACGTGTATGGTAATAATCAAAGTACAGACACTACAACATTTTTTAAATAGTAATTAGTTTAAATGTTGATGTACAATTGATTATAATAACATTAATACAATTATATTATACACAAATGAAAAATTAAAAAAATATGTTTGTTGTTGGGGTAAATTTGCTTTTATTTCTTCCTCAGGTATAATAAATTTGTTTTATTTTAAATTGATTTCAAAAAGTATGTTGATTGAGGATTTCTTAATTTCAAATGAATATTTAAGTAATAAAAATGTAACACTCAAGTTTCGAGTGCTTGTCTACTTAAATCATTATATGTATTACAAATATCTGGATGATAGAACTAATTGTTTAAAATTTAATTTCCTTACGAAAATCAGTATAAATTTTGAAGTTGCACTGTTACTTTTTCATTTTTATGAGTATACTTTTTAAACTTAAAATACATTAGTAGGCTTTTTTGACTTTATATCTGTACCCCGAAAGAAGAATACTTTATGAATTACATAATGAGTGGTAATGGATATTCTCTATGTTGACGAATTCGAAACACAGGGCAACATCACTTATTCATATAGATCAGCAAATCAAATTTGCTTGATTGAGTATGATAGATTGGTTTTCAAAGCTCAAATGATCTTAATGATAGAGTGAATATTGAATATACTTCTAGTTCGCACAGTCCCTCTCAAACTCTAGAATCCGTCAAGTACTTAATTCCTTCTTGTAAGATATTTAGGTAATGTAATACGTTTTTTTTGTGGGGTTTTACGGCTCATGTCGACTAGGGAGAGCCAACATGACTCCCCCCGCGTGTGATACTCGTCGAATGATTCAACCCTACCCACTAAAAACCCTCCTGATCTACAACACACCAAAACATATCTCACAACATACATCAAATGGAGGGGGGGCTAAAATGAGGGGGGCACATAACATGAGGGCTGTCTCTTATACACATCTAGATGTGTATAAGAGACAGACTAAAAGGTGANAAGATACCCTAGTCCTAATGGCGTCGGGACAGAAAAGAACAAGAGGTGACCAGGGAGGCCAGGAAAGAGAAAGGAAGGAGCATGGCATAAGAGAGAGGAAGTAATGCCAGGCTCGGCTCGGGGCCCCATGTTTGCCAAACACGTACTTACTAGATGTTAGTCCCCTGGGGCGAGATAGGAAAATGAAAGATACCCTAGCCCTAATGGCGTCGGGATCGAAAAGAACAAGAGGTGACCAAGGGAGGTCAGAAAAGAGAAAGGAAGGAGCATGGCACAAGTAAGTGGAAGTAATGCCAGACTCAGCTCGGGGTCCCGTGTTCGCCAAACACGTACTTACTAGATTTAAGTCCCCTGGGGGGATGTAATACGTGTAACACGTTCATCGAGTAATCATAAAACAATTTCAAGGATTTTAAAATGTTTCATATAAGATTTTTTATAGTACTTGAAATATATTGGTGCAACTTCTTCATTCTGTAACGATCGGTAGCTTAGCTAAGACTAAACTCAAGTGAAATCTGTTTTACTTTTCATCCGCAATTACCCGCTATAGTTAATGTTGCACAAAGCGCTGAGTTTTGGTGGAATAAATGTCACACGAGACTATACCGCAGTGCGCCCACGAAAAAGGCGCTTGAAACATGCCAACGCCACAGATTAAATGCTAAATTTTAAAAAAACGCAGGCAAAACAATTGCTTGTGTTTTAAATCTACATTTTTACCATCCAAACAATTAACTCTGTTATCCATATATTTAATACATAACATAATGGTTTAAGAAGACAAGCTCTCGAAACTTGAGTGCTACATTTTTATCACTTATATCTTTATTTGAAATTGAAAAATTCTCAATCAACATACTTTCTTTACATGAATAAATCAAAATTTACGATATAAAGTATTATATCTGAAAAAAATACAATTTACCCATACAACTGACCGACTTTATTTTTCATTTGTTTATCATATAATTTTATTTGCTGAATTCAGTTCTCAATTCTGAGTGTTCTTTAAGCTTCTGATGGGACAGGCATCTGTCCACGACTACACCATGTTGGCGCTCATCGTGGATGGTCTCACAGTTTAATAGTAACACGGCCTCCTAAAACATAAAAAGCGAGCACCATGTCCGCTGGAAACCAGCGACATAGGTACTCATATCTGGGTTAATAATATATAGGGGGTATAACGGAGAGAGGAAGTATGATGAGGGTCTGAAAATTTGAAAGAGAATTTGAAGAAGAAATTTGAAAGAGAGTCACAGGAGACAATTTGAAGAAGGAAAGAATTAATGATTATTGAAAGAAGAGAAATTTTGGAAGATTAAAACTTGTGAACAGGTAGTTTGAGGATATCTGAAGGGAATTTTTGGTGTGAGGCCGGATTGACTCTACGTGCCAAATGACATAAGTATTTTCTGAAAGTGTAGTGAGGGGAGGGGTCGTGGATGCTTTCCGGATGTGTTTCCGGGCAAAATGGAAAATAAATTGAGTTATGGGTTCCAATTTAGAGAGTGAACGGAGATAAGAGTTGGGAGTGCGTAAAGGCGGTCGTACAGCCATCCGCAGGAACCGATTCTCGATTATGTGAAGGCGGAGATGGTAAGGTCTGGAAGCTGTTGCCCATGTTTCGCAGGCGTAAAGCGCAAGGCTGCGAATACACGCTTTGTAGATAAGGAGTTTCACCTTGAGCCGGATCCTGCGATTTTTAAAGATCGGAGATAAACGGGCAAGCGACTATTCAATTTGGAGTGGATAGATTTGGCATGTTCTTTCTAGTTGAGTTTCCTATCCATCGTGACCCCAAGGTACTGGACACTTTTGGACCAGGTCACAGTGGTATCTTTGACCTTGAGCGACGGCAGGTTTTGCAAGGCTTTGCCGGTCAGATGTATGCCAGTAAAGATAATTGCCTGGCACTTGAAGGGGTTCAAGGTGAGCCCATTAGAGGAACTCCAAGTTTCCAGGCGAGAGGTACAAGATTGAAGGTTAGAGATAGCGAGAGGGAGATTGAATGCACGTGCCGCATACGCGATGTCATCAGCGTAAAGAAATTTGGAAACATGCCGAGGGTCAGGAAGATCGTAAAGAAAGAGAGAGAACAGAGTGGGTGCCCAGACACTACCCTGCGGAACCCCAGTGCAGATGGGGCAGGTGGAGGAGAGGGAACGTTGGTAATGAACCTGAAAGGTTCGTCCGGAAAGGTAACTGCGCAGGATGTGGTGAAAAACGGGAGGGACTAAGGAATTGGTTTTGTGAAGGAGTAGATCATGATGGATTGTGTCAAAGGCGAAAGAAAAGTCAAAGGAGATGGCAGGAATGGCAATTCTTCGAGAGAGGATGGGTACTAGTTCGTGTGCAATTCGCAATGTCTGCAAAGCAGCAGACTTGTTGCGCCGGAATCCGAACTGGGTGGGACGAATAGCCTGAGAGGATTCGAGGAGAGGAGTACGTTTGGTGAGGACAAGCGCTCGAAGATATTGCAAAGAAGAGAAAGAAGACTGATGGGACGATAGTTGTTAGGGTCCGGAAGATTTTTCCCTGTCTTGGGAATAATATATTAGTGAGAAGGAGAACAGCGTTGTGAGGAAGATGGCGAAGATAGACACCACGGAGCTTATCGGAGCCACCCACCTTCTTGGTGTTGACGCTCTTCAGTGCGGCCTTCACCTTCCAGACTCCTAAGGTCCACTCATCGTCTGAGGTGATGGGAGTAAACTGGGGCAGAAGGGTGGTCAAGGGAGAGGAGAGGCGTAATGATTGGAGGCGAGAAGTGGGTTTCTAAGATATCGCCGAAGATCTGAACTTTTCTGGCCGGATCGTAGGTGGGAGAGGGCGTATCAGGAATGAGGAGAGGGGTGATGGCAGTGGAAGGGTGTCGGAGGGTCCTCTGGATCTTCCACACGTCGTCGGAAGACGAAACGTTGGCCGGGAAAGATAGTCATGCCATTGCTGGGCATGAAATTCATGGAGTCTGTCACGTAATTTTCGTCTCATGTGGAGGAAATGGGCCTTGTCAGCATGATCCCTGATGCGGTAGAAATGCCGTTGTGCACGACGACGTTCCCGCACCAGAGCAAGAATTTCTGGGGGAGTGTCAGGGTGAGAGGCAGGGGTAGGTATATAGGTACTGTATTGTCGGAAGCTAGTCAGTATGTGGTTCGGAACGTGCGAGATGGCATGGTGAAGTAAGTGGGAGATGGGAATCCACCTTCCGGCTAAACCGGGAGGTGTACCCTCTCCAGTCCGTCTTGATAGTCGGGGTAGGTTTGAAATCGTGAAGGAAGGGATCTAGGAAGGAGAAGAAAACTATGGGGAGATGGTCCGAGTTTAGCTCGAACCGGGGGTGTGGAGTTGTGATTTGGATATAGGAGGAGTGAAGGACAACGTCGAGAATGTAGTGGGGAACATTGTCAACTAGATGGGTAGGTCCAGAGGGAGGAGGGAGGATGAGACTGGGATGTTGTGCAAGGTAGATTGCCTGAGTCCTACCACCGGCGTTACAAACTGTGCAACTCCAGTCGGTATGCTTGTAGTTGAGATCTCCGGCGATGACGATGCAGTTACCCAGGCTCTGGAGAAAGTCAAGGTCCGCACTGTCGAGAGTCTTTTTAGGCCTCCGGTACGCAGACACCAGAATGACTGGGCCCCTTGGAGTGCCAAATTCCAAGACCGTGGCTTGAAGAGAAGTAAGAGGAGGAGTTGGAAGACGAGTATGAGGAATAGCTTTGCGAATAGCGATGGCTGTACCGCCATGGGGGTTGAGATTTGGTATAGCGTAGGGTCTATCATCACGATAAATGTGATAGTCCGGAAGAGAGAATTTAAGTGAGGGAGTAAGCCATGTCTCCTGAAGGAGAAGGACATGGATAGAGAAGTCAGAGAGAAATTGCCGGATTTCAGCTGTCTTTAAGATGGAGATGCCGTGGCAGTTCCACGACGCAAAAGAGGTGATAGATTGGGAAGACTTAGAAGAGAGCACAAAGAACCTGTAAGGCGGTAAGTGCCTTGGGAGAAACGGGCCAGGGGTGGATAGTATGGGAAGTACTTGTTTAACAGCGTCAAGAATAGCACGCAGATCAAATTTTTGCAATAGTGAGAACAGTTCAGATAGAGTCTGAATGTCCCCAGGGGTGATCCCGCCGAAGAAGGTGGAAGCCGATGCAGTTGAAGACGTGGGAGGAGATGGAAGAAGACGAGAGCCTTGGACAATGTCAGCAATGGACACCGACATTGGCCTTGGAGAAGATGCTGTAGTGTAGAGTGCTGCGGCATTGACCCTACGTGTTGCCTGCGCCGACTCACGCTGTTCTCGAGCGCGAGCAAGCTGCTCCGATCGGCGTTGCTTGAGTGCAAGAAAGGCCGAGCAGCCAGACCAAGAGGCGCAGTGGTCGCCTGCGCAGTTGTTGCACGTCAGCTTGGTTGGCCGAGGAGTGCAGTTTACCAAGTTATGGGGACCCGCACAGAGTGGGCATACCACATCCCGCCCGCAATGGTTGCGTGTGTGGCCCCACGCCTGGCATCGGGAGTATGGGGCAATCCATTCGCGCCTGTGACACTCTTCTACCGAGACGCGAACATTGCCCAGATACCGGATATTGGTCTTAAATGTCTGAACCGCTGTGTGTTCAAACTCCACCACGTAAAGACCGAGATGAACACGACCTTTCTCCACCCCCACTCTTCTTTTGTAGCTAAGTGAGGTGAAATACCTTCACCCCCTGGCTTTCAATGTCGCCGCGAAGTGACTCGAGGTCCTCATTTGGTTGAAGGACTCGAATCACCAAGCGATGGCGCCTTTCCTCGGTGACCCGATGAAAGAAAAAAGAGGTGTTGGGATCCTCACTTTGGAGAACCCGCAATTTTCCGGCAACCGCTTTGTGGTCAGCATAGTCGGGCACGTGTACTATAAAGTGCTGTCGTGTGTCGCGACCCATTAATCTTGATTTTGTGACTGACTGCAGAACACGCTGCAGCTCCCGAGTGTCGACGACATTTTCAATGTAGATGTCGCCTCCTCTGCGACCATTTCCTGAAATGGCTTTGGAGTATAACGGTGTGGTAGTGGTAGTTCTTGGAGAGGGAGAAGGATTGGGGAGGAGAGTAGCATTCCCTGCATTTCCTGGCGTCCCTAGTTTACTCCTATCCTTAATATTATCCGACGCGGTGATTGAGACGGAGTCTACTAAAGTATTACGGTTCGCATCATTGAGCTCCCTAGCCGATAGTGGGGGCGTTATGGGCGAAAACCTATTAGTTAAAGTCAGGAGCCTCTTTTCCTGCGACGGTTTTGGCCGAAATATCTTCTTGGCCGGAGTGTAACCGTCCTCGCACTCCATTGTCGCATTATCATGCGGTCGGGAAGCTGGAACGACCCTGGTAACACATTTAATAAGTGTAGATGAACCGGAATCACCGGACTTACCTGAAAGATCCAGGAACCCGGGTCTCGTCACCGCGTCTGCAGTGGTGGTTCTCGGGTCCGCAGTGGTGGTAACTGATGCCCCAGTGGAAGGCACCGCGGAGACGGACAGCATTTTCGTCGAAGTAGCGGCAGCAGCAGCCTCCATCAAGGACGAAGCCGGAATTGATGCCATCCCGAAGGCGGGACGATGCTTCATTCTCGTCCGACGCGACGAGAAGAGCCACTTGTCGGCAACGGAGTCCGCGGGTGACACTAAATGTCCACTCGACAATGTCGACGCAAGGAATGCTTCCTCCGGCCGGCCCCGGAGAAAGACCTCAAGAATACTGGGATCAATAATTTAAATTGAAGAAAAATAAAAAACAAAATTTAAAGAAATTCGAAATAAGAAATTTCGCACGGTAATCTTATCGCTATTACTTCACCTTCAGATAAAGTAGTCCAGAAGAAAAGAAGAAGAAAAACACGAAGGATGCAACCCGCACGACACGGGTTGCCTCGGACACGGGTTGCAGTAAAAACTGCAACAACGCACAAGTCCTCTCCCGGAGGTTTGAACCGCGCGCCGCGGGACCACGTGGTCCCAGATACAACAAACTACAAAAGACCGAATGCCATGGAATAGACAAAAAACGCGGGAAACGCGGAGCGCACCGTCCACCACGACGGCCGAACTCGGAATGAGTGTTCTTTAGGTTGAATCTCAGCCTGAGTGTGTATCTCCCAGGTATCAACAACAATGTGTCACAGTTATTCAATTCTGTTCTTGTTGGGTAATTTTGGAATGACTTTCTATTTTTTTAATGCGATGTAATGTCAAGTATAAATAAAATTGTAATTACGGACATCTTTGAGTCACAGAACACACTGAGAGCTAAATTTTACTACAATTTCAGTGCAGAATGAGGTGCTTGCCATTTTATTATAGCTAGCAGGTCCGAACACTCGACATTCGAGTGCCATTTTCTATTACTTTTTTTATTTTAAGTATAGAATTCATCCTCAATAAACATAATTTTTCGACATAGTTCTTCTTGACTTATATACTATATTTCATTGTTTTTTTTAAATTTTTCATTTCATTTTAATCAGTTGACTCGTTCCATCCCATTAAGCTAGTTGGCTTTCACCCCCTGGTGTTCTTTGGATCTTCGTCCCATTCAGAATCACCCTCATCGACAACTGTGGATCGTAATTTGTGACAAAATTGTGATTGTGCATACCATTGAGTCAATGACGAGAGCATAGCTAATTTTATTACAGTTTGGGAGCACTAACCATCCTAAAATGTTTAACAAAATAACGTGCTTACCGTCGTAACATCAACGCTTACGTAAACACGCTACCAGATATACTTTACGTAACCAGTATTGCCACATATAATTAATATTTGAAAGCTCTATCTCTAAGGGTTCAATTTAATTATTATAAATATTACAATGTTATATAATTTTATTGTGAACGTTTTTGTAATATCATTATAAATATTACAACAAGTATGAATGTGCTCATCTTTGTATCAAGGGCTACACACTGAGATAATATATCTTACTATACGGGTATCTTAGACAGCTTAAAAGTGTATAACAAAATGAGATACTTGTTTTATTATAATGACGTTGATGGCGAGTTTTAGAGTGAAATTTGTTTGGGACTTAGATGACTCAAATTTGTACGATACGTCAAAAATATTTGAAAATTTTCGACAGGAAATACTTTGGGGAAAGTTGTTTCCCAAAGTACCTAAAGTTCACATTTACATTTATATGCATAAAAGGGGAAAATGCTAAGAGTATTTCAGCTAAGTATTAGACAATGCACACTCCAAAATAGAACTTGTGAGTAGGAAATGTCAGAAACGTGGTGAATAACGCGTTAAGCATTTCAGAATAGACGATCTACTGCTCTCCAAAGAGGAAACTCTTTTCAAGAAATTACTCCAACGACGCTAGAATTAAATGAAAAAATGTTGCGTTTGTCCATGAGAAACAGAACAACGCTTACGGAATCTACAAATTAGTGCAAATTAGATAGTGAATTATGCAGTCCAATAATGGGCAGCTCAAGAAACGGAAAAAGGATTATCTTATATGTTTTACGGTAAGGAAATAGATGAGGAAACGTATATTTTAAAAGAGGTGTGATATTTATTCAAAGAATGGATTTGTTTCCACCTTGCATAATGTTTCCACCTTCAAGACGCAAACCCCAGCCGTACCCAGTGTCCCCGGTGAGTTCGAAGAACTCCTTGTCTGAAACAGGGAAGTTCCGAGTAGTCCGACAAAGTCCGACAAAGTCCGACAAAGTCCGACAAAGTCCGACAAAGTCCGATGAAGTCCGAATGTTCCGCTATAGAGAGGCCGAGAGAATTACCTATTGCCTCGTGTAGTAGGACCATTGGAAAATTACATTCACAAAAAATAACAAACCTAAACACATATTTAAATTGATTAAGTAAGCATGGTAAAAAAATTCAAATCATAATAAAAAAATTAAAAATTGAGAGAAAAATCTCGAAATTATCCTAATCTGGATCTCATTTGTCTGTCGCAAGGCTCTTCCGTTCGCCCGCACATTTGGAAGCGAGGCGGCTGCGGCGCGAGAAAACTGCGACTTCACCTCTCACGAGGATCAGTTGCCTCGGACAAACTATGTGCGGTGGTCACTCGGTGGACGAACGATTCTCCTCTGTCCGCGAAGATCGCTACGTGCCTTGGTGAGGATCCTATGTAGCGAAACTCCTCCAGCGGACTTTTCTTTCTTTCTCTCTTTCTGCATTTATTTCTTTGTCGCGTCTTTATCCCCCGACATTACATGGCACAATACATTATTTAATTTCACAACATTTACAATCAATTCTTTAATAACATTCAATCCCCCCCCCCAGGGGGCTTACATCTAGTAAGTACGTGTTTGGCGAA
The DNA here is from genome assembly GCA_002313205.1 of Laupala kohalensis. NCBI lineage: Eukaryota > Metazoa > Arthropoda > Insecta > Orthoptera > Trigonidiidae > Laupala > Laupala kohalensis. Next base: position 88,609 of record NNCF01127868.1, read on the forward strand.
CACGGGGCCCCGAGCTAAGTGTGGCATTGCTTCCACTTACTTGTGCCATGCTCCTTCCTTTCTCTTTTCTGACCTTCCTTGGTCACCTCTTGTTCTTTTCGATCCCGACGCTATTAGAGCTAGGGTATCTTTCATTTTCCTCTTCTTCTCTTTCCTCTTCTTCTCTTTCTTCTTCTTCTCTTTTTTCTTCTTTCCCCCGCAGGGAACTCAGTTTCGAGTGAGTATGGGCTTGGCGAACCCACGGCCCCGAGCTGGGGACTGGTACTGCGTCACCAGTCCTCGGACACCGTAACCTTTGGACATGCTTCAGCGACCACCATTGGCGCGATGGTGGAAAGTTGCTTGTTTTAAAGGGCGGAGATCTTGCCTTCATTGGCCGGGTCGCGAGGAAGGATTAAACCTCTATAAAAAACCCCTCAACCTCAAGGTGTGTTACGCGCCGATGAGGTGAATGGGTGTTGAGGTCAAACACTCTCTAGCGTTTCAACCTCTGGGGCAACTGCCGCACCTCAGTTGAGCAAGGCTTAGTGGCGTGATGCGGGGGCTCCACGTCACCGGACATTTATTTCCCCCGAACTCGTGGGACACAATCTCTGATTCATCAATTCCCCTGCCTTGCGAAGTGGGCGAGTCGCATGGTAAGTACTCCGCCTCAGGATCTTCGAAGCGGCCGAGGGTTGCCAGCCCTCCCGCTTCTGAATCAAAAAATGAAAAGTTACAGAACATTCCTTACCAGAATGTTTTCATAATAATGAAAAGAAAGGAAGGAACTTTGGAAAAAGTTTCTCCCTTTTACATTTATAAAGGGCTGCAAGGAATATGTGGTACTTTGAAAAACATTAAAAGGTTGCGGAATGGTATCATGTTGTTGGAAACCAACTCTAACAAACAGGCACTATTACTGTTAAAGTGTGAAATGTTGGGAGAGTTCCCTGTGACGTGCGAGCTCCATACTGCGCTTAATTGCAGCAAGGGGGTCGTAAGTTGCAGGGATATAATGGATATGACAACTGAAGACCTAGTTGTGGAATGGAAGGCTGACCACGTAGTTGAGGTCAGTCAGATCATGAGGAAGGTTAATGGTGTTCTCGTGAAGACCAGTTCCTTCGTCTTGACATTTGACTGTCCCCAACTGCCAAAGGATATTAAAGCTGGATGGCTTAACCTGCCGGTGCGACCCTTTGTTCCAAATCCTCTGCGCTGTTTCAAGTGCCAGAGGTTTGGACATACAACTACATCTTCTAAGGGCCGTGAAACGTGTGGTAAATGCGGGAAGGAAGCACACGAACCTGGCGTCTCATGCCCGGGGCCTGCTAAGTGTATTAATTGCACAGGCAGCCACCCGGTGTGGAGCAGGGAGTGTGTCGCCTTCCTCGAAGAAAAAAAGATACA
>NNCF01127868.1:103060-120790 GCA_002313205.1 Laupala kohalensis
TAAAACAGGACGTGTTCTTAAACGTTCTCTCCGAATAGTTTCAAAAGTTGGTGAGGTGTATTATGTTACGATCAAGAACATTTAAATCTATGAGTAAAAGCGGAGAGAAAAATTGACGATAGTGAGGAATACGATCATCAATTTATAGGTATTCGGAGAAAAATTATTCATGAGAAATCATTTATACAGAGGGTAGGTTATTTAATCATTGTATTTAGGAGATAACGTTTTTGTAAATTATTTGAGACCATAGTTTAGCATTCTTTTCGTTGTACTATACAATTATTCTTCGCAATTCTATTTCTTACTTTTACTTGAAAATTCATTTAACCAAACTGCTTAACTTACAAAAGGATTGTGTTTTAAAATTTCTCATATAACCTCGCTCAAGTGGAACTTATTAGAGATAATTCAAGTGACGGTCGTATTTTGTTTTCATGTCAAAAGCACACTACAGCATAATGTGTCACGTGCGAGAAATGAATAGATCTAGAACTCAGAATTAGCGTGATAACACAATGGATCTCATGAACTAGGTGAATTGTAATGGATGGTCCACAACGCCCAAGTAGAATACTGAAATAGCCACCATGTCGCTAACTGCAATATTATCGTCTGGACAATCGAATTGTCACTGTCCAATGCGTTTGAACATGACTTGCAGTCTTACGGGAGCTGATAATCCTAACTAAAAACGTATCAACTATAACACACTTGAAGCGGAGATAATTACAAAAATGATTTGTTTCGATAGAAAACCGACTTAATGGAAAAAAATTAGGTTATATTAAAATAATCTGAATATTATTATAAGAGTTCATGCTATACCCTGACAGTGTGCGTCTTCATTGATCATTGTCTTCTCACAACATTATATTTAAATACAAAAACACTTCTTTTGAGCAAAGTTTTTAATTTATTCTACTCTATATAAATATAGGTATGTATCACATAGTCTACAGTTTAGAACTGCCGGTAGAGCGTTAAGAAAGCATGTTGACTATATTTAAATATTTTATTAAGGTGTTCACGGAGGATGTATAATTGCAATTAAATACAGTATGAACTTATTTTTTAGAGATTTATCTAATATTTAAAGATGAATGTTTGTTTGGATCTTGGTTCGGTGCACAAATCTATATCCAATGGATCAGGTGAAATTGTGTAAAACGACCTAGATGAAAGGGTATCGTATTTAATACAATATAACTTCACGAAAATTGCGAATGGAAACTTACGTGAATAATTGTTTTGTTATTTTCTCATATCATTACCAAATTATAAATTTTCTTCTGGAATTAAATAAATAATTAAAAACTTACGATCTTTTATAGATGAATAATATTTATATTTTTGTGAAAAGCTCACTACGTTTCGACTTATTATTATTTATTTATTTATTGTTTATTTAATTAGATTATATAATGAACGTTAATAGTAATATAATTTCTTCCGGAATATCTATTAACACCAACTATCGCAGGTTAAACTGCAGAAATGGTGATTGGCATGGGCTAAGTGCCAACAGCAGTTAGCTGGTAGCCTGCCATGAACTTCGCAATCATTTGGCTTCTTGATATGTTTCCTGATTCGCATTATTCACAAACCACAGTATTAATGTTTTAACGAATAATGACATCGAAAAATGGTTTTAACTAACATATGTCGTGACATGAGGCAAATCATCTGACGTTTTGAAACGATTTGTAGCTTACTCCGACATTGTCTTTATCGTTGCTTTTTAAAAATGGAACTATGAATTTAAATAAGAGAAATGATTAGCCAACTACTTATCTTAGAAAAAAGCTGCTTTCTGATATCTATTCGTTTAGGAGATATTATAAGTCCTCGTATTTACAGACTCTTCCTATATATTGTTGGAACACTGAAAATCATTTTCAATAAATTCATGAAAACAAAAGCTAGATTTAAAACAATAAAAATAAAATGGAATTTCTTAATTAGTGGTCACCAACTGTATTTATTTATTTCACAGATTTTCAATTTGGGCTAATGAGCACAAGTTGCGGTATACTTATTCGATTATTATTAATGCAGCTATTTTGTGTGGTTAGAATTCAGTGCACTTTCTTCATTAATCATCTGTTTTACGTGCTTGTGTTAAGCTTCTAGAGTTTTATTTATCGATACTAAAATGTTGCCAAGTCAGTTTTTGTGAAATGTTTTTTACTTACATTATTTTTTAAATTTGAATCGTTAGGTTTTGTTTGAAGTTTTTTATGTATTTACTTGAATCAATTATTGCGATGCAAATAAGCGCTTTTTTAGACTGGTCCATCTTCTTCGCCTTTCCTTGCTGTTTGTTGACTTTTCTGTTATTCTTTCATACCAAGAACATTGCACTTGTTTCGTTTCTAATTTTTATCATATAAGCATTGTATTTATCAGTTTATTTCTTATATGTTGAAGAGAATGTATAACTTTGGATTGAGAGGCAAACATGCCAAGAGTGTGAATGAGAACAATAAACAATTGTCAATATATTAAGACACATTTATATTATTTACAATTCCTCATTTGTCAAGACACTAACATTGTATATCATTGCTAACACGACACATATTGTCTTCATTTTAGGTAACGCATGTCAACCAACTGAATTTTTTAAATTAATATCTTATTTGCCCTGCAATATATGTTTTGTCATTTTTATAATTTTAGCAAATATTGCAATTTAACTGGGCCTGAAAATCTTTCATTTTTTTTAATTTCAAAATTTCTTAATTTTAGAATTTTTGGGGTAATTTTTGTTGGATATTCTAGCACGTTACCTCTCTAGTATTCCAATGAACCCCGATTTTCTTCTGCATTGTTCATGTCTTGAATATTTCATGAATAATTGCCTCTAATACCAAATTTTTATTAACATTATTTCAATGAATGAGAAATTATTTTTATGTGGTAATATTTGATATAGGTCAAAGCTTTATTATCTCCACTGATGAGAAATTCGCCACTAGATAAACTTGCTGCCTCTTCAGTGACGTAAAAGTTCCAGAACTTCAAAATTTGCTATCCGTCCTTTGCGTCCATTGATTTTATTGTCTACCGCAGCCGTTTGTGTATTCTCCGGCCATCAGTTTTCATCTGAACCCAGCTCGTGCAAATAAAAAACCATCACACGGTCAGCCATCGTCCTCATCACGCCACCCGGTGTCCTGCTTCTTTTGCATCCTCCTCACAAACCTCAGAAGCGTTGCAAGAGGCAGACGCTCAGTCTCAGGGTGTACATTAAAGAGGGCCTGTCGCCTTCCTCCGCCACACACCGGACTTCGAAACGCGTAGCTTGTCGCACGTCGCGGCCAGTAAAAGCGTGTCTCGCTCGCGGCTTCATTAATTTCCTTCCCACCCCGCGCTCTGCAACACTTGCCTGCTCCCGTTTCTGCACCCCTCCATCCCTCCCGCCATCTAGCGCCGCCGCCGCTGATGTTGTCGAAAGAAGGGTCCCTGCGCCTGTCATGTGATTAATGGTGCTTTGGACGACGGGCTTGGGAGGGAGAGAGAGAGAGAGTGGGAGGACGGAGCGGGCATACGGTGTGGCATGGCAATCCACGGCCTTGTTTTCCCCATCGCCTTCCGATGCCCATCGCCTTCAGACAGCCTTCACACAAACGAAGGAACTTGTTCCACGCACATCCCTGGCGCTTCTGTAACGGATCACGGCGTCTTACCAAGTCTCATTAATTAAGTGCAATGCGGAGAGCGCTGATGAGCAAGCCTTTGTGGTAGCGGTGACGTAGACCTCGCTTTGACCGCTTCACAAGTTATTCTGGAAGGACCAGGTGAGATGATCGTGCAAATTTTATTTTACTAAAGCATTAATTCTTGAAATTTGCCAGTTTTGTCATTTTACTTTCAGGGTTAGAAGACATCAAAAAAATTATACATTCCACAAAGTATTCTTTTCGGATTTAATTATTTTATTTCTATATATTTAGTGTTTTTTACTTTGATTATTATCTCATATTTGTTATTTTCGAGTTAATTTCGCGCTTAGTGAATGAACTTATAAAATTTGCGAATACTTATATAGGTTTATATTTTACACACATATGGAATTATATTTTTCTGAGTATTATGGAAGTTTCGGGTAGGTGATGGCATTTTTCTTGCCTAAGTCCTCTCACTGTCACTCTTCCTGTAACAGTGCAAATATTTGTTGACGTCAACTCCGTCCGCTACTAGTGGATGAACATATCGACTATTAAGGACCAAATCATTGATCGAGCGAACACTGTAAAGCAAGATCGCTGCTGGAGTGTATTCGTTAAAGCGTTTCTACCATTCACGAGGATCTCATTCACTAACGACGCGAACTTAGGGGATCTCATGCAACGCTTCTTTGCCAACAAAAAATATTTTCAAACTTTAATGATGGAGATTTGAAAATAAGAACTTATTATTCACACAAATAACTGAGAATCATGGATCAATTATCAATGTGTTGCCATCCATATTGGTCAACTTCCTCTTCATAGAATCACAAAACACGATTTATTTTCCATTGTATTCACTGAAATTAAGCAAATTTAAACAAAGATTCAAATTATATAGAAATCATGAAATTACCAACAACCTCGATGCTCCTAGAAGTTTTGAGGTGACAAAAATTCTCAATCAATCAATCTGATGAGATTGTCACAAAAATATTTGTAGAGCATACCTAGGTCAAAATATCTGATATGTAATTCACAAGATTATGAAAAAAGTAAGGCAGTCTATCATTGATTCAAATAGTGAATCTTTCTTCCAGAACAAATATCACACAATAAGGTATAATCATAATGTTATGAACACAAGAATGAAATGCTACTATTAATTATTCCATTCTACGACCAATGTCCAGTAAAGATTACCTCCGAATTGAGGTCTGCTGTAATGAGTAACAGCACTTTATAACAGTAAGTATTTGTGTCAGTAAAAAAAACAGTGTGCGATTGATTGTACCCACGGTCTCAACACCCAGGCACCTTCTTTCATGAAAATTTAGTAACCTAGTGCTTACATATTTTACAGAACTCCGAAAAGGAAGAGATTTGTTCTTCAAAAACAGAACTGAAAATAATTGGATATAACGCCTCCTATTAGAACATCAAAATATACCTATAGATCTTAAAATTGAATATCTCTGTAAACAGAAGAGTGTCCGTCAGAAAAATATCCGTCAGAGGATGCGACAATCACCGCTCCGCTAAAGAGCGATCAGCCTACCGTGACGGGATGGCGCGGCGGGCTGATGCGTGATCAGTGCGGGGAGAGTGGAGTGAAGAAGAAGGCTGCCAGACGAGCAGGTGAGTGGTTGTACCACGACAACGGGTTAATGAGTGTCCCAGCATCCGCTCGATAAAACGGCCCAGCAGCCGCTCTGTGGGCGAAGTGGAATCTGATCCATCTGAGACAGTGAGTCGCCCCTGCGTGCACGACAATTCGACGGGCAGGCCATCCGACTGATCAGCCGTTGACACTTGTCTCTGGAAGGTCACTCCATGGAGAAGCGGGTGGATGCTGCTTGCTTGCTGTATTCCTAAAGTGATCTTCAACAAAGAGAAGAATAAAAAATGGTTCAAACCTAATAATATACAACTGGAGTTTCTTCCAGGCCATTTTATTCCATTTCCTTTTTCCCTCCTGGTTACATAGTGTATATAGTAAAGCAATACAAGAATTCATTATGGTATTATTCTGATTTATGTTTGCCCTACTCAGCGCAACTAAGCCACCTTAGGTGTTAACCGTCTCCTCCGTGTGGAAGCGTGCGCAGTCTACTATCTATCTACTCATTTTGTTCTATGATATCTTTTATATTCATTAATTTAGTGATATATTCTTCAAATACTTCATATAACTTACTACTTCCTATTAATATTGACTCATCTTCAATATTTATTGTTTCATGCCGCATGTATTCTGCCATAAATTTCGCCCTTTCTTCTCAATATATATTGCAATCCCACAAAAGGTGTTCTTGAGTCTCTTCCCCTTCCCCGCATGCACATTTTTCTTTGTCTAAGTTTTTCCCTATTTTCTTTAAATATTTCTTAAAATTACCACGTCCAGTTAGAAATTGGACAAGATTTTCCTGGCTTAAACCATTTTTTATTTCTTTCCGTGTATGTAACTTCTTTAATGTAATCATAACTTACTCTTCCCTTTTGACTTCCGCTCCGCCTTGCTTGCCACCCTATGATGAGCTGTTTCGTCAAAACTTTCTTTGCCCATTTATTTTTTCTGTCTATTTTTTCTCCATTCACTACTATATTTCCTTGTTGCTTCAATAAGAATCTGTACTTTAGTTTCTGACTGTTAAGAGCCTCTCCCGATACTGTTTTGTATCATCCTGTAGCAAACATTCCCGTTCTATGGAGCGTGATTGTTTTTCAAAGTATATATGCACTAATTTTTCTCCCCATATAATATTCCCATATGTTATTACTGGTCGTATTCCATCCAAATATAGTAGTTTTAGATCATGTCTCGTTATTGAATAATGCATAATACCAATGCGAATCATACTATACCGTTTTCCTGCACTCTCTGCTTGACATATTATATGTGCTCTGTATATCGTAGCTTATCATCGAGAATCACTCCCAAATATTTATGCTTTTGCACTATCTGTATCTTTGCATCATATATGCTTATCCTGAAATCCTTTTTTTTTTTTTTTTGTATCTCCCTATACCACAAAATACGTGTCTTGTTTCTCGATACTTTTAGTCCTCTTTCTTCACATAACTGCACACATATATCTACTGCCTTCTGTGACACTTCCTGCAATTGTCTTCTTGAATTACCATATACGGTCATAACCAAATCATCTGCATATGCACCATGTGTTATATTCTTTTCTTCCAACTGCCACAATATCTGGCCCATAAAAATATTCCACATCAGTGATCCTTGGGGATAACCTATAGTTATCTTTTTAAGTATCTTTCCCCCCCCCCTCTGGGCCTTGGTAATTTTAAGAAATATGTTCGGAAGATCGGGAAGAATAGAGAGACGGATTGTTTGTGTGACAGGGGTGAAGAAGATGAAAGCCATATACTCTGAGAATGTGACGTTTATGGTGAGGAGAGAGCAAAATTTCTTTCAGATAACAAACGTCTGGATATTTTTGATGGCAAGGACAAGGAATAAATAAATAGAATATGAAGTGAAATTTAATTTATTTTTTCGACTACGTAACAAAAATTGGAACAATACGGGATGCCGAAACGAGTACAGAAAACTAAATGATTCAATTCAAATGAATCTTGTAATGTCATTCTTAAAGTCAGGTTCATCTAAGATCAAAATAAATGAGAGAAAATTTTACTTGTGTTCTTTGATATTTTGCAATTAAAATTTGAAATAACATTTTTTCTTATCTTATTTCAACTGTTAATGTGAATATGGAATGAACCTTGACTCGTATGGACATTAACAATTTACATACATTAACAATACATGGTTAACAATTTACATATATTAACAATTTACTAGAAATAACAATACGTGGTTAGTAATAGAATTTCTTCCTAGCACGTGAAAAACTCTCTCTTCCCCACTTTCTGCTCTCCGTTTAGGAGATTACAAAATACCCATGAGCGACAAATATGCTCGGAATGACTGTAAGTCACAACATGTGTAAATACAAATCATTATGGTACCAATTACACAGTTTATAACACAAATCAAATTTGATATGTTTTACTTGGTATTTGTGGAGCTTTAGCAACATTATCAAAGCATGATAAATTGAAAGGCATTTCTATGTGACTCATTGTTCAACAATGAGCAACATAGAAACGCCTTTCAATTTATCATGCTTTGATATGTTTTATTATCATTGTAAAAACACATTATGAGAGAAATTTCAGAAATTCGGATGTTAAAGGAGTGTGCTATGGTGGAATTTAATTATTCGTATTTTCACTATATCTCAAAAAATAATTGAAATATCATCTCATTTTCGGGAACGTTAATTCTTACACCTAGAACGAATTTATGGATTATTCGTAATTTTAATTTTCATGGGCACAAAGGAGAAGACTGTTTTTCGGTAGTACGTCGTTAGCGATAACAACATGGTATACTACTTTTAATCATTAATTAATTGGAATAACTGTTTTTTTTTAATTTAAATATTAAATGAGTCAAAGAGAATGAAAGAATTTTGTGTGTTGCCCAGAATGACTGACATATACATCACAGAATGTAGAAATCTCAAATATATAAACTTCGAATGTTGCTTATGTATTGTAAAGGTTTACGAAGAAAGCATACTTCGAAATTTCGATTTCAAAGGGGTGATTTAGGTTATAATGGAAAAGAATAAAAATTATTACTACAGTTGAGTTCCCACTCAGTGGTTGCATACATATAAAATTCATATAGAAATCACATAATTCAAATCACAAGATTCAAAGGTGTTTTTCGAATTTTTACTAAATACCACGTAATAATTAAGGTACCATCACAATTTTAACGTATTATTTTTGTCTACAAGAATTATACAATTTTGTCTACAATAATAACGAAGAGTATACCGTATGTCTAGTATGTTAGAAATATCATCTATGAGATTTCTTGCTCCTTCGAATCGCAAGGCCAATACTCATTAACCTCACAGGTTACAAGTCCTACTATATGCCGATGGTCAGGCAGGAGTGTTCACAAATAGAACATCATAATACTCAAATAATTAACTTAATTTTTCAAAGACCTTTATTGCCTAGTAACTACTACATATTTTTTCAAAATGTTACTCTTTACTAAACACGACACGAAGTCCTCACCATACACCATTTGAGAGAATGTTTCGAAACATTTGTAACTCAAACTTTATAACATGAGAGAAAACGGACTCCACCTTGCACATGTTCATTGAATATATCAACATTCATGATATGATAGGGTTGGAAGTCTCGACACAGAGGAAAATATATAAATTGGAGCAATTATTCATCTATAAATACACTCCGAGGAATACAGGTGAGTATGAGTAACATTTGTAATGTTAATTGTAGAATACGCAATCACTCCGCGGAGAATACCGAGTATCCTGTTAGCATAACAAGCATAACAGTCACACTGTCTGGATTCAATATGCCTTATCAAATCGCGAAGAGGTGAAACTTGTTATGTTAGTACATGTTTTCTTTTTCTAGTTCCAGGGATTAAGCAGGGGGGAGGATGAAGACATGAGCGCCGGCTGTTCGCCATTGTTGCTGCTGCCTCGAGCGCTTAGCTCTTCTGCGCATTCGTTCCTTGTGTCACTCCAGAGTTCTTTGCTCAAAGTTCATCATGTCGAATTCTCTCTGAGTCTACAGTCTTGAGCAATGAAAAGTACTTTGTAGTAGAATTTCTCTAGCTTTGTTTGCTTCTTGCTGAATGGAAGATACGTTCTTAGGGGATTCTATTCAGTTGGCTCACAAATAACTCTGAATTTCATGTTCTGAAAACTACATACTGCAAAAATTGAAAAGACATTTACTTTAAAGAACGGAAATTTAAGATATAAAGAGAAAATATTTCACAATAGATTATTAGTCTAGGTTAAACCGATTTTATGTTTTTCTTAACCTCCAAATCAGGCGTTCTAATATTTTCATGTTAGTAATATTTTCATGTTATTAATATTTTCATGTTAGTAAAGCTCAAAGACCTATAACGGTGCAATTTTTACAACATTATAGCTTAAACTGTATAAAAAATTGGCATAATATCGAATTTAATAGAAAAGAGAATTGCATTGTGAGACAAAGTAATACAGATATTTTAGAATAACTACCCTAAAGGTAAATTTGAAGTTCTATTGTATCATTTTAAGGCTCTTGAGTTTACTCACAACTTCTTTATAATAATATAACAAAATGAAATCTTGCAGATAAATAATTCTATTATTATTTTCAAATAAGAATTAATATATTATTGAATTAATATATTTTTAATTTAGGAGCAACTGTAGTCACATTATCTGAGAGTATTTAGAATAAAATGCATGCATTACGTACTTTAAGAATCGATACATGCATTACGTACGATACGATCCATGAATTTCTGTAGAAAGAAGAAAATAAAACGTATGAAAACGAAGAATTTGTTGTTTTGCACTGATACAGTTTGAAAGCTTTCTATAAAAATTAAAAGTAAACAGTACATTTTTATTTTTGTATACCTGTATGAAACGAAAGGTGTTTGAGGGTAAACTCAAATCGGAATAAGTAAAAGATGAATGAACTCGGATTATTGAAAAAGATGTGGATGATTACTTACAGTAAAGAAAAATTTTGCACTCATATTTTAGACAACCTTTTCGAAAATCTTAACATTTAATCTATTAAGATTTCTAACTTCCTATCAGAAAATTCAACTTGAAATAAGACTTTTTGTTATATTCTTTAAAACAATTCCCGAAAACCTCTTTACTCTCTTGATATAGAAAAACATTGGGTGTAAGACAGTATCAATCTGTATTATAACTGAGTACATTTTAATGAAACGATGATACTGTTAGTAACGTCATTCATGAACTTTTCCTACGAGGGGAATTATCATTTGAAATCCATTTCATAATTTTGTAATATCTTCGGATATTGTCATGAATTGTATATTCTTTTCTTATTTGGATATTGTGAGGAATCGGCATTTTCTTAATATTATATCGCTTTTAAAGCTCAAAGAAACCTTTTATTTTCATTGTGCAAGGTTTCACACAGAAATTACTCCCTTCATCTGTCTACAGTGGTTTACAGAAAGTCTATTCATCAACCGGGAAAAGGCACAAACCATTAGTTCACAATACTCTTTCTCCGGTTTCTTCAAACCACTTGCTGGTGCGTAATTTGCTTCAAAAGAGAACTAAAGCACATTTTTCTTCCCTCTTTCGAAACTGTCGAGGTTTCATTTGCCTTCTCATAATGGACTGAACACGGCCAATGGATTTTCCACGTACACTACCCTTGGCTTGTGAGATACAATATCATTTGCGAGTACATGAGCATGCTAATTAACATGAACACAACCACACAAAAAAATGAACATGGATTTTTCTTTGTCTCATATCCTTTCCACGAGGTAAATCACATCCTACATTCTAGACAAAGTATTTTCTTTTGTAGATGTTTAAAATTAGTTTTCCATTCCTGACTACGCTCCTGTGCGCGATTTATCCACCTCAGATTTACAAGACACGGTTTATCAGCGCAAAATTTCTTACTAATACCCCAGAGAGTAATTGGAAATATTCACAAATGTCAATCAGGGTTTTCATTTTGATATAATATGTTGTTTATTGTCAAAGTGTCACTGAAGAATACTGAAACTATTCACACTAATATTGCACGAATACGCAAATAAATTCATTCATATATTTCCTCTGGTTAAGTATTTTTGTAACATTTCGGGAAGTTACCAATATATTTTGAGTTCTGAAATGACAAAAATGTAAATGCCACAATTTTTATTTTCTTTTTATACCCCACAGAAAAAGATTGAAAAACTTTGAGATAAAAAATTAATTTAGTTTATTCAAAGGCACAGATTCGAGTCTTGGCCGAAAATACCCAGTTTCCTACCCGCAGAAAGGATAAGCGTGTATGGCAAGAGCCAAATATGCTGAAGGGAAGCAACATAAAACAGCGCCACAGGCCATTGGCATTTGGGGTGAGAAAAGCAGGGGGAAGTGGCGAAGCGAAATGACAGGCGCCAGGGAGAGAGAGGCATGCGAATGGCTGTCGCCTCAAGGGAAGTCACAGCAAAAACGACTGCCATGGGCAAGTGCTTCGCTAGCCCTAGAAGAGAGCAGCAGATTGAAAAGACGCTAGCAATGGGGTCTGCATCCATTCACAGACCCTTTTATTAGCACTTACATGGGGATAATGTGACCTAACATGAGCAGTGCAATTATTATGGTATTCTAATAATTCACAGAATCAATGGGATACAATCCACAGTCAAACAAACGTTTAATGTATACTTCAGGATTTACAGTACTTATAATTTGACCAAACATAATTATTTTTCAAATAAAGCGGGATATTCAATCTAAGGACTCCAAGTGAAATTTAGAAAATTTATAATCACATGGAACATAGCAGTTATATTAGGTATGATTAATGTGATTATATGTGAATATATAATGTATAATAAAATATATGAAATTGTTATTATCTATTTACAAACTTTCTTTTTCATTGGTCTTGACAAATTTTGTATTTTTGCTTTTCTGTTACACATATAGAATTGTTATAGGCCAATATATAGTATGAATGTTTTTCGCGTGTCTTAGGTAAAACATGGAAAAGTCATTTCATATATACAACACAAAAAGTACACATTGCGAGTTTGTGAGTTCCATATGTTGAGTCATTGTTTGAGTAGCTGCGTGACACATTACTTGTTATTAAGTTCACTTCGGAATCTTGCGTGCCAATAAGATTAGAATGGCCGCGAGCCATTTAATCGTGAAATTTTCGCATTTATATTTAAGCAAGGAATGCGATATTCTATTGAGGGGCAAGAATAAACTTAAAAAATTCTTAACAAGTTTTTACTTTTCATTTTTATATAATGTATAATCGGTCAAAAAATAGAGATCTCTTCGGATCTTCATGAATTTCCAACAGATGAGTCTATCTTTAAATTTTCGTGATGATGTCCTGTCATATGTGTGTGTATGTATGTATCTTCAGAATTTTATTTCACCAGTAACTCGCGAGAAAATTGATGCATCGGAAACAAACTTCAGATTTATTTTGTATACATTTGAAATAGGATCCTATAGAAGCTCTATTCGACTTCATTTTCATGTTTCTTAAAATTCAAAATGTTGAAAACATGAATACAAACATTTTTATTGCGCAACATATTCTTTGTAAGTTTTGGGACTATATATTTTTATATTGATTAAACTTTTTAATTTGTCGTCGTGTTTGATAATTTTAATATGTTTCTTATCTATAAATTATAATTTATTTTTATATCAATGCTGACTTTCTACTACCGTTTTTTGCTAGAGCTATAATTGGAACGTTTAGTGGGGCGCACTCTACATTTCTTTAATTAAGCTACGTGTGATAAATCACTCTCACTTGTATATTGAGCATAATAACAGTTGCATAAATAACTATGTCAGTCGATTTAAAAAGTGCATGCAACAGAGAGAAGATAAATGGGCTTGCTAGATGAGGTGACATTTGGTGTAAGTTTAATCTATATTTCAATGAACTTAGTGGGTAATAGAATTTTGCCATATCGTCGTTATGTATGATGTTTTATAAGAATATGACTGTAACAAAAATTATGGTAATTACTGATAACCATTCAGAAGAGGATCAAAATTTGCCAATCGAGAAAAACGAAATTGTCTCAAAAAGGAGAGCAAATTTCAGGTATGAAAGTGTCAATATAAAGGTATGAAAGTGTCTCCGAAAATCTCTCTCCGTACATGCAAAATATGGTTTGTCTCAAAGAATTATTTTATTTGTATTTAAGAAATATTATTTCATTTATAAGATTGTTTGAACGCAACATTCCACAAGAGCGATAATCGCAATCAAGAATATTATGGGGTGTAGGTCATTCTTGTCATAACATGGTTTCAGTAATAACTCAAACTTTTTAAAATGAAAAATGATTAAGATTTTATATGAACGTTAAGCTAAGGTATCATTTGAAAAATTGAGTATTTTCATTGCGTTCTAACATTCAAGGGAGCGAGAACAGAATTAATATTTTCAAAAGAACGCTGTCCCATTTTGTAGTTTTACACATATATAAACTAATTGTTCAAAACCATTGCTCATACTTCCTCATATACATTTGTAGATTAAAATTACAGAATGAAAAATGTATCTGAGAATGAAAGATGTATATGATGATGTCTACTATATCGTCTTCGTTAAAGATCCATTAAATTAATTCAACAAATTATTGTTTTGACAAGAACGCCTAAATATTCACTCTCAGGTGTCCAAATATTTCTCGAACTAATAATGAATTAAAGCATTATCGGAAATGTGATACAAATTCTTTATTCAATTTAAAACTCATCACTTTTTGAGATGTTGAAGCAATCCCGTGTAAAAATGTTTTCGGGTAAACGTATGAATACCCATTTCTTGCTTCAAAACCAATATATCAAAACGAAAAATCATATAAAATCCTTTAGACTTGTAATACTTTTGAATAAGAAGCAAGCACGTACTAAGATCTAAGACGCAAACACCAGAGAAATCACACTCCCAGAAGCTCTGGAAATTAAATCAACTGTAAGTGACATCTGTACCAACGGTTTCTGTCCCCCTTTTCAAACGTGGATTAAACAAATTTCTTATCTTCAAATCCAACTTTTTCACACACAATAATCACTATATTCAAAACATACGCCGACGACGTATGTATACTACCAAGATATATAAACCTAATAATTAATATATTTTATATTTTAACTCTACAAAAAAACGTTAATATTGTAACTTCTTTTAAACTGTCTCAAAAACATACTGTAGTGTCACGTTGGTAGTATTTGTAACTTATGAGATCCGTAGTGGAAGTGTTTTTGAAAATTCCCCCTTGCACTCACTCATCAACGTGTTTTGATGGTGAGCAGATGACTACGTAAAAGACTTTTGGCAGTTGTGTTCATTAAGAAAATGAGAAGTTTTGTTTTCACTTTTATATTAAACTCATAGTATTTTTATGTTCAATTCGACAACTTGATACTATTTTGGGGACTCACATGGAGGCCATTTACAGGATGAAACCCGGTACGGACCGTCTCCCACGCCTCATTACGCTACTGCACATTAATGCAAATCCATTTAATACAGATGTTCAGTAGACACACATTATTGCGTTTCAGCCAGTTTTCGATTCTTCTATCATGCTTTTTATTAACAAATTCTTCAATTAAGGCCTCCAAAGCTTCAAAATTGATGTCTTAATTAGATGATATACATACAAATTAACTTTGTGAACACAAAATTTTTAAAATGTCTTCAACGTACTTTGACCTCTGTATTACTATAATAAAAATTTAGGAGGACGTACATCGACTGTATGCAAAATCTATTCTAAATACTAAATGTGAATGGAATCGACTCATTTGTTAAGTGAGAATCTTTGCATACCGATGAACGAGAAACTACTATTTCTCGCAACAAAAACATTCAAAAAAGATTTTGTCAAAATTTCCCCTATTGAAAATTTTCACGATTACAGCACTTTTAATATACTACATATGTTTAGCATAAGAAAGTAATAAATACCATTACTACAGATCTAAATCATTGAAATATATGCTTCAAAAATCTTACCATCATTGTAAAAAAATATGTTTCTACGGTGTACGCGATGCGTCCGCACACCGCAAATTCGAATTGCGTAGTTGCGCCGCCCGGCCGGCTTATCAGTGAAACAATTAGGCTTAGTCGAGTGCCCTTTACCCCTCCCCGTGCTGCCTTTATCGTCACGAGCTGTTCCTCAGTGGAAGGATATATATAAAAGGTGATAATCGTGGCAGTAACTAGAGAGAAACTGTAACCAACGCTTCGTGACACGGGAAGTATTGCTCGGAATAGAAGAGCTTTGTACGGGTATATGAGGCATTGAACCACTTCAGAACTGAAGAGGAAGCTTCCTGAGTCATTCTGAGGTTGAACCACCAATCGGGAACTTTGTTATTAAGTGAGAGACCTTTTCTGATTATTTATTTGTTCATAGTAAAACCTCTGTATTATTTACATATGGTATGGGTTATTGTACCACCAATTGGAGTACAGAAAATACATCTACCAGGCAACCGCAGTTTCAGTGAGATACAACAATTTCATAATGCAACTTACACCTCACGTAAAAATATTTTCAGTATTGAGATACAGTTTTTATTAAAAAGATGGATACAACGAATGTTTTTCCAAAATACTACCGACAAAATTAAAATCAGAATACTCATATTAAAAATATATGTCTAGTTAATACACACAAAATATTACTAGCATTTCTGTGAGACTACCATTAAGTATGATGCAATACTTAAATCAATGTCAAAATGATATTTCTGTATTGTGTATTATTTCCTACTACTTCAAACGATTAAATTTTTCTATTTGCATAAACTTTCTGATTGTTTTCGTATACTTTTAATGTATTATTCATATGATTATTTTTATAATCACTACCTTTAACAAAGTCTACAATTTTACAATATTTATTGAAGAAGTTAGCTTTTAAATTAGCCTATTTATTTTTATCATATTCACCACGTTTCCGTCAATGTCTGTGATCTTCATCAGGTGTTTATATTCATATATTATTATACATAATCAGTCTACTTTAAAAAATTTTCCTTTAAATATTATTAACGGTGAAAGAAAAAATATGGGAGAAAGCATTAAAGGGATATCATCATAAGAAATTCACTGAACATCAACTCATTCCTCCTTTTAGTTTTAAGTTCAGTGTTGGAGAGACTCGAGTAGGCAACCCGCTTGACAGTTACTTTCTCTTCCCGCGAACTTGGAGAGACTAAGAAACATAGCAGGAATTTGTTTATCGACACATTAAGGACGTATTTTTTTAAATTTCACATATATGTACGGCTAACTGTCAAATTCAATGCTCATCAGCAATCATTTTTTTCGTTATTCATTTCAAATTGAATTTTAACCCTTAGATCCTTTAAAAGCTATTATAATATGATTATTCAATTTTGAAAATACCCGAAAATAAATTTATATAATATTAAATATGTGTAATTGATCGCGGCTGCATACTATGATGCAGTTCTCTCTACAATTGCCGAACAACTACTGTACCGTTTATACATACAGTTTCAATCGCATGAAGAATTAAATATAATAGAACCTCTCTTAACCAGCCGCGAATAACCGGCACTCGGATTAATGGCCCATCCCGAGGAATAGATTTTTTTTCACTTTCAGCGTTTAATATCTGGCATGTAATGACTCAAACATTGATTAAATTATTAAATTATTAGTGACTGAAACATTGATTAAATTATTAAATTATTTGACTCTGTGGAGGGACGAAACGTTGTTAAGAATGTGTAATTTAAAAAAAATCGAGTGCCTGAAAATAAGGTCGTATAATTTAATATAAGTTTTACAGACGTAATTACAATTTCAAACATCGATTGTTTGACGGGAAATTCCTGGTGTGACGCCACGAGAAGTGTGCAATGTGTGTGTGTTGTGGTGGGTTGTTGTGTAGGGATAATAATAATAATAATAATAATAAATTTATTGTCAAAAAACAGTATAGACTGCGTATGACCACGTGGAGGGGGAAAAACTAATTTACTCTCCGGAAGCAAGCAAGGGACCATCCCATCAATTCCGATCAAGGGTCCTAAGGCAGAGGCGGATTCAAAAATTTCAGCAAAAGTTCCTAGATAAGATAAAAAGTTAGCTGCCAGTTATAATACATATATAATGTCAATATGTTTGTAATTTAACGCAAATATGTTTGTAAATTTACACGTAAAAGTTATTATCGAACTATAGATTATTCTGAGTATAGTGTTTAAAAATCACAAGAGTTGATTCACGATTTATTGTTACAATAAACACGCCCCTAGACAAAGCCCCCCCCAGGGGACTTACATCTAGTAAGTACGTGTTTGGCGAACACGGGGCCCCGAGCTGAGTCTGGCATTACTTCCACTTACTTGTGCCATGCTCCTTCCTTTCTCTTTTCTGACCT